>PVKM010001806.1:0-72444 GCA_004027735.1 Carollia perspicillata
CGCACAAGAGCCCAGTCCATCATAAAATCTCCAAGACCAAAACCAGGTAAGTGTACACCTCAACATCAGTCCCTTTGTGCAGTGATGAGGCAGGAAGGAAAACGGGTTGCATTCTCCAGGGGTGAATTGACAGGAATTGCCTGAGGGGCTTCCTCAAACTACACAGTCTACCCCATTACAGGAGATTGTGTTTCTAAGTGTCACCCCTCCCCCATCCTGAACAAAGTGGAGGTCCACTGCCAGGGTCTCCTTTATAAGGAGTTAATTGGATGAACTTTTGATACTACATTAAGGCCTAAATTTGTTGGCCTTCCCACAATTATGTGCATTATCTTTTTTAAAAATTGATTTTAGAGAGAGAGGAAGGGAGAAACATCCATTTGTTGTCCCACTTATTTATGCACTTATTGATTGATTTTTTAAAATTGATTTTAGAGAGGGAGATAGAAATAGAGGAAGGAAAGGTGGGAGAGAGGAAGGGGGGAGAGAGAGAAAGAAACATGCATCGACTGTTGTTCCACCTATCCACGCATTCATTGGTTGATTCTTGTAGGTGCCCTTAATGGGGATCAGACCTGCCACCTTGGACTATCAGGACTATGCTCTAACCACCCCAGCTACACCGCCAATACTAATTATGTATATTTTGGAAAATACTGTTAGCTTACCCTGCTTTAGGAAATAAAAACAATGGATCTTTATGTGACTTTTTAAAAAAGACTTTATTTATTTATTTATTTTTAGAGAGAGACAAAAGGAGGGAGAAAAATATGAAGTGTGAGAGAAACAGCGACTGGTTGTCTCTCTCACACCCCCAGCTGGGGACCTGGCCCACAACCCAGGCACGTGGCCCGACTGGGAATCAAACTGGCAACCGTTTCGTCTGCAGGCTGGCTCAGTCCAGTGAACCACACCAGCCAAGGCAATATAGTAACATTTTAAAGGCTCTTTTAGAGTGTTGCAAAGTCCTAGAACACAGGGATACATAATCCCTAGAATATGATCCTTGTAATATTCAATATTCATTCAACATTCATTGAACTACTCCCTAAAAGTCAGGTACTATGGAACTATTTATTCACTCCTCTAGACCTGTGAATTTTTTTAATCACATAAAACATGGAACGTATTTCCAAAGAGCTTACATACTGAGGAGGAAGATACCCAGGAAGTCAGGTATTGCAGACTGGTGTTATATATGCCTTACAAAGATAGGAACAAGAAGATATGCTGCAGGAGAAAAAAGGAGGAATATGAAAAACAGAGAAGTCTGGGTGGAGTAATGAGATAATTGGAGAGTTTCTTGGAAAGTGCTGAAAACTGAGATGGAATTTGCTAGAAGGATATCAGAGTGAGGAGTCAGGAAAACTGAGTTTTAGTTCCAGATTTATCAGTAGATTAGCTATCAGGCAGACACAGAACTTAAAAAATAAAGGCAAAGGAGGAACCTGAAGTTTAGTAAGTCAGGTGTTCGCAGGCCTGAAACAGGAAGGCTAGAGTAGTAGAACTGATCCACACTTCCTTGGTGAGGTGGCTCCCATGCATCCTGTTAGAGTAATATCCACTCCACAAGCATGGAGCATCCTGAGGAAAGGTGAGCTATTGACCTGCAGATTTCCACACGGCAGCACTTTAAAATTTCAACACGTTATTTATAACTTTAGGGTCATTAGGAAAATTACACATTAATGGACTCAATATCAGAGCTCGATTATATGCCTGAACCTGAGTAATACTGTTTTCATTGAAATTTTCAATTAATCTGCTAAGACCTGTTCATACATGCTAGGCGAAGATCTGGCACCAGCAATTAAGCTAGAATCTCTCCCCGTGCTTAATATCTGATCTATTTAACCACTTCAGCTCTTAAAGGCAAAGAAAAGAGAAAAACAATTCCTTAGAATGTTTGGGAAATTGTAGAGGGGAGTGGTAAAATCTGCTTTCTGTTTCCACAATTTCTGGTTCCCACAAAACAGCAGGCTTGTAGTGCTGATTTTCTTTTGCTGGTAACTCATCAGGGATGTTCACCAAATACTTTCTGCGTATCCAGTTTCTGGTTATAATCTAAGATTGCATTACTTGACCTCTTTAAAATTAGATACATAGTACTCACTTTGGTCTATACAGTAGGAGAGAAGGTGATATGTATCACTTCTAGGGAAAAGTTTCGAGACCCACTAAACAATTTGCCACTTTCCCATCCCCCCTCTGGGGAGATCACGGAAGCTAATACTGAGCTGAAGCCTCTGTCAGCCAGGCAGGGTCTCCTTGCCAAACCACACTGGACAGGTAGTATGCAAGATGAATGAACTTTTGGTGTGTTAAACCACTGAGAACTGGTTAACCAACTGATTAAGTAACCTCAATATTCATTCCTCTACCCTATTTTCTTTCTAAAAGTCACTATCCTCTACAATCTTCTGCTTCAGGGAAGCTCACTGCAGCCCCAGCTCCAGCTGCAGGGGTCGGTCTCATTCAGCATAATCGTTCAGTATAAGCCAATCATGTATTATTCTCTTACCAGCCCTTGATTAAGAAATTGGAATATGACTTGAGTCTGCCCAGTGAAATGTGAGAAGAAGGCCTCTCGGAAGTCTCACAAAAGTTTCTCCTGAAAAAGAGAGAGAGGGAGTCAGTTTCCCTAGCTGTTGTTATATAGAGATAAATATTGCACTAGTTATCTAGCTCTATATTATGATTTACACTTACACATTTTTTTCATTTATTGATTTGAGAGAGAGAGAGAAAGAAACATCGATTTGCTGTTTCACTCATTTATGCATTCATTGATACTCGGATGGGGCATCAAGCCCACAACCTTGGCATATTGGGATGACACTAACCAACCGAGCTACACGACCAGAGCTGTTATGATTTACACTTATTATCTCAACAAATATTTATTATTCTACAGTTTGTGTGTGTCAGGGATTCAGGAACAGCTTAGCTGGGTGGCTCTGGCTCAGGGTTTCTCACGAGACAGTAGTTGGTCTTTTCTTAGGGCAGCAATCAGTTGAAGTCCTAACTGGGCTCAGAGCATTTACTTCCAAGATGGCTCCTTCATATGGCAGTTGGCAGAAAGTCTCACTTCATTGTTGGCTTTTGGCAGGAGGCTTTAGCTACTTGTCAGATCCAAGAGAAAATGTAAAGAACATAGCACAATGCCTGTGTCCTAATTCTAGGAGTAACACACTGTCGTTTCAACCATATTTTATTTATTAAAAGTGAATCACTAAATAAATACAGCCCACATTTAAGAGAAAGGGAATTAGGCTTTCCTTGTGCAGGGAGGAGCAATAAAGAATTTGTGTGCATATTTTAAACCAAAGCAGATGTGACAGCAAGATGTACTGTGGCCATATTGAGATTATGAGGGGCTGGGGATTCCAGCCTACAGCTCTTTCTCACTGAAGAAAGCAAAAGACATATGGAAAGAACTTTGAGGACACTGTTGGTGGTGAAATGACACCAGGTGTTACATGTTGGTTCAGCAATCTCGGTACTTGAGTTCTGGTTAAGAAAGAATTCAGAGCCAAGACTTAAACTGTAAGAGAAGGTTTATTTAGAAAGTCACCGAGGTAGTAGAAGTGAGCCAGTGGGCTACGTGGGCTCCAGAAACAAGTTACAGAGGCAAAAGATGGGCCCTTGGAGCTTAGAAAAGAGAGAGAAAGACATGTGCCTTAAGAGATGAGACAGGGAGGAAAGGTGTTAGGCATGCTCTGGGAAAAAAGAGAGAGAGCATGCTCTGGGTCCTCTGTCCTGAGAGCTCTTCTCTGGAGGTTACAGGATGGAAATCTCAATAAAATATTCATCAGCTTTCCAGGTGTCTCCACAGGGTCATAGTCTCCACTGATTGGTCAGCACCAGGGCAGGGGTCATTAGTTCAGATGTCAGCCATGGTGTTGCTCCATTTGGTTTTGCTGCTTTTCTGGGCTTGGAGCTGAAAATAGCTGAAGCCTAGATGTCATCCCCAGAGGTTAATACTTAAGGGAGTAGTCATGTAAGGGCTTGTAGTGTTGCCCATTTCAAGGCACCTGGGGCACTCTGCTCTGGCGACCCTCTGCACCTGGCCTGTGATCCTACTCTGCTCCTGCCTAACTGCCTTCTACAACATTAGTATGCCCGCAACCTAACCTGGAATACTTATTATGTGAGAAAAAATAAATTGCTTTCCTTAACCTTTCAGCCTTTTTGAGGTGGAGTTCACTGATATTTACACCTGGGCGATAGCCTATTTGATCAGAAACACATATTGTAAATTAACCTATACACAATATATAAAGGTAAAAATTTCAAAAAAAAATTTGCCTTCATTTCTAAATCATTAAAGTTATATATATATAATTGTTTATTTAATTACATATATAGGTATGTATGCATATAGAACTGCTTATCTTATGATACAATCTTGGTACAAATTGTTCTCCAAACTATTCTAATCGTTTCCATATAATCTGTTATTTTTTAAAAAATATTTGCCATTACCTTTTGATGCAGCTCTCACTAGCTAAATGGTGCTCTGCTAGGTACATGATTTCATGGAAAGAACTTCATAAAACAACATTTCAATTGAATTAATAGTTATTAAGTGGCTTGGAACCTAAATAAGTTTTCCGTTTGCCTTAATACCAGCATTGTTATTCATAGTGCTGGTTTCTCAGTTTCCACTAAACTAATAGTGATTCTATTCAAATATTTCTATTAAAAATGTTTAAATAATGCTTAAAGTTTTATATGGTCAATATAGATATTATTAACAATTAAAGAGGAAATAACATTTAAAAATGAGACAGTGATAATCCTCCAGGCCAGATGAATGGCAGCAATGAAAGCATGCTCATACGCTAGGTTGCCTGGGTTCAAATGCTGGCTTGCCACATAAATTTTAAATAATTTTCTGTACTTCAATTTTCTCATTTGTAAAATCTGGTTAATGAATTTCTTAAATAAGCAAATATGCTTTTAGACTATAATCCGACACATAGAAAATGCTCCATTAAGTATCAATAACGTTTTTGTTAATGAAATTAATGTTATTATCCTTGATCAATGGGTATTCAGTGTGTTTAAATGAATTCATCACATTAAGTGGTGGTGATGCTGAAAAGTGGTGCCCACGCCTCTGGTCATGCTTGGCTCCAAACTGCTCCCAAGAGCCTTTTCTTTTTCTTCGTCTGCCCTCCTCTTTGGGGAGTATCTGCAAAGCCAGCAGGCAGTACAGAGCTCTATCTCTCCATGGCTGCATTTACCCTGTACCACGACCAGCCCAACTGAAGTTTCTCTTGTTTTGCCCAGAACCAAAATTCTACAGAGCCTGCAGCTCCCATATCAGTCATGTGAGAGTCTTTCAGTGGGACGTTAGGCAGGGGGCTCCTTTGAGGACTCTAGGTCTTTGACACTGGAGTGTCAACATTACATCAGTAGGCACAATCCTCCCCACTGGGTCCCCTCCTCCAACTCTTCACCGAGGCAGTGGCCTTGCAGAAGAAGAAGACAGTGGGTGCCAGAGTCCCGCCCAGCAGTGACTGGCATGGACACCAACCAGTCAGAAAGAACTCTGGTCACAGGTCTGAAGCAGGATCGTTAACCCTTTAGTTGCTTGATCTTAGGAAGCAACTTGACCTGAGGGGTTCCAGGAAAGGATCCAGGATGCAAGGGAGAGAAGGGACTCTTGGGCTTAGGTCAGCCATTCTTTACTTATAGCCAAGGTAGTTGTTGTTGTTTGTTTGTTTGTTTGTTTTAAACAACCAGTGCTTCCACATTAGTGCATAACAGGCCTTCATACAGAGGTAAACTGTGTTTGAAGATGGGAGATATTAATTTACCTTCACAATCATTCACCATTCCTCAGAGTGTTGATTGAAAAACACCTGTATTATGGGAGCTATTTTAGAAGATCTCTATATGGGGTTTAACATTGGCCATGTAATCAATATTTTTATATCTATTATGTTACTGTTTATATTTTTAAAATTTATAAACAGTACAAAGTCTGACAGTGTTAAGCAAAGTAGCTCAAGGTTACAGAGTCCCTTTTTGGAATATATTTGCATATCTGCACTAAGAATAAATAATCTATGCAAATTCACTGCTTGAGGCTCTTTCTCTAAGGCAAATATCTTCTCACAGATGTAAGACAGAAACTAAAGAAAGATTCACTGAGATTCCACCATGGGTGGAATTCTAACTGGATGTCATTACTGAGGATCTTTATCATTCAGTATGCAATTAGGAAAACAAAAATCACTCTGGTTATTTAAACCAGAAAATATTTAAATAAAGGAATCGGTCAAGCTTTCTGGGAATTCTGGAGGAGAGGTTACTCAATAAGTAGAAGTCCTATCATTGCTAGGTTGGAGGAGGAAAATCCTTAGGTAGAGGCAAAGGGTGTGTGCCAGCTAAATCTTCTGTTATTGAACCCCAGCTGCCTGAACTGCCGCCTAGGAGCCTGGATTGCTCTTGGGGTCACTGTGGCTTCCCTTGCTGCAGACATCTCTACTACCGTTGCCCCTGGCACCGAGTCTATAGTTACTTCAATTCTTTAATCACTGGTGCGGTCGTTGTTGTTTCACCCAATGTTCAAAACTAGGAAGTTGTATCTCCCTTCCACTTGTCTTTTGATCTCCCTTAATTGGCAGAATCTGACTGCAAACCAGTTGATAAATGTAGGTTATAGAATCTAATCACCTCATAATACACCATAGAGCAAATAATTGTGATAATGAGGGTTGAGGACAAATAAGTAAATAACCAACCTGAGAGGGTCATAAGGCAGTTATATCACAGTGATGCTAACAGAGCTGAGACACTCCCTCACCTCCCTTGGATGTTTCTCTAAAGAGACTCAGTAAGTAGTAAAGCGGTAGCAGCTGCTCAAGAGTCACAAGCCCTCAGACACCGAGGGGATTATGAGGGGACTAGGAAACTTCAGACAATTGAAGATTCCCAGCCTGGAGCAAAGGATAAGGGCTGAAAGCAGTACCGGTAATGTTAATTGAAAGGGACTGGTCCTTAGTGTGTGGGAAGTTGATGTTGTGCAGGAAAGATTTCAAAATATGAGTCCAGGTGACTTTTGAGTGTACCTTTATTAAAACTGGAAACAGTGAAACAAGTAAGGGCTTAAGAGAGAAGAAGCAAGGAGAGAGACTACGTGAGGCTGCTTTGGCTCTCTGGAGAGGTTACAGGAAAGGAGTGAGCCTAGGAGAGGCTGCTGTTCACTCACTGAAGAGTCAGAGGAACAGGGGCCCTGAAGGCACTTTCAGGGCTTTAGCCTGGAACAAACTGCTGCTGCACACTACTCCCCTGGTTGTGGGTCTCATGATGTCCCTTAGAGTTTTGCGGGGTCCCTTAGAGTTTAGGAGATGCATGCCCGGTTGGGGAAGAAGGGGAACGGGAAGGTGCAGGCATGCTCTCAGAAAAGAGAGCGCACTCTGGGACCTACATCTTGAGAGTTTTAAGGGCAGGAGGTGTAGGAGAGGTCTTAGGGAAAGATCTCAATATTTATCAGCTTTTCCAGGTGCCTTTCATTTTTGTGGCCTCCACTGATTGGTCAGCGCCAGGGCAGGGTCATTAGTCATTGCAGCTGGTTCTGGGATTGCAGGCCCTATTTTTGCTGCTTTTCTGGACCTGCTGCTAAAAATCCTGGGGGTCTACATATTATCTCTAGGAAGGAAAGGTCAGGGGTCTAAACCAATGGCCATCGATATGCCAGGGGAGGAAAGGCCAGGGGAGTGAGGTCTGGCTCCAGTTTTGCTTGTTGCTAGGCACCCCGGGGCTGTAAATAGCTCTGCCAGTTTGTTCAGCTATCCAGTTTGTTCAGCTATCTGTGTTAGTTCCCGTTCCACTTGCCAAGGAATTTTCTTAGTTTCTTACTGTCCTGCCTCAGTAAGATCTAAGTATTGTTTTTGTTTAAGATTTTATTTATTTATTTTTAGAGAGAGGGGAAAGGAGGGAGAGAAACATCCATTGGTTGCCTCTCACACACCCTGGCCCGCAACCTAGGCCATGTGCTCTGATTGGGAATCAAACTGGCAACCTTTGGTCCACAGGCAAGCACTCAGTCCACTGAGCCACACCAGCCGGAGCTTAAGTATTGTTTTTGTTAGTGAATTTAATAAGGGGGAAAGGACATGTGAAAATCTATGGCCTTTTTCTCTTGGTATCCTAAAATTTCTGTCTCACTGAGGGAAGCATACAAATTTTATTTAATGTCTGTTTTTACATGATATGAGGGGCTTTCTAGAGGAATGAAAACCCCAAAGTGGCTCAATTCAGAGGCTGACATACCATTTAACCAAGGGCTGTAAATTGTGACGTGGCTAGATAAAGGGGTTTGCTTGTGCTTCTATGAGAAGTAAATTTTGGGAAAGTGACTATGAAATACATGGAGGAAACGAATGGAAGATAAGGGTTATTTTAGTAAAGTTTGTTCATGCAGATTCATCTGGTGTTGATTCCCCATCTCCAGTGATTAGAATGTTCTTTCTTTTCCCTGGTACCAAGAGGACACCTTTCTCGTGGGAAATTTAGGCCTGCTTTTAGGCAGAACGGGGGAAGGAAGAATGTTTCTCAACTGACTTGAGCTAGAGTATGCCCAAATGGCATACTATAGGTGTTATAATCCCTTTCACAAATCAGAGTTTTTTTTTGTTTTTTTCCATGGGTCAGAGTTTTTTGTTTTGCTTTATTTTTCTAAATATGTGGTCTGGCCATTGTCCATTTGTATATTGAGTCACTCAAATCCAAATTGCAGATGTAGAGTTCAAATTATACTCTTCCTGACATAGACTACTCTATGAAGTGTGTCTCAGAATGTGGCAGCAGGAATTTACTTAGTCATGATAATTAATGATTCTTCTGAGCAATGTAGAGGCCAGTTTGAATATTAATGAAAAGAAAGCAACGTAACCAATTAATTTTCCCCAAGATATGAAAAAAAATGATAGCCACATTTTAATCCTGCAAGGGGTATTTGAATTTTCCCAGTTAATACTTGACATCCCATATCTATCTCTAATAAGTAGAATATTAAGCTTGAAAAAATGGAGATTTTTAGCCAATTGTTTTGGGACAGTCCAATAACTAAGCTTTCTTAGGACAGATTCTTGAGAAGCAGACCATAAGGCAAAAGATTTCAATGAAAATAGTTTGAGAGGTGATCCTAGGAAGCATTGATAAGGGATTGGGGATGCTTCCTCAAGACAGGAAAAGGAGGAAGTCTGGACCAGTTGCATTAATTAGCATATTACCACTGGGGCAACTGAGGCTCAATGATGTTGGGAGCCTTAGGGAGTTGACTTACAAGGGGGAGAAGAAGCTGGTTATTTATTCTCTAATTCTTATCCCTCGTTAGCTGAGAGTTACCCCTAGGGGTGTTAACTCCCCAGCACTAGAATCTGCTCTACACCTGCGCTGAGAAAAAGCCATCAGGCAGAGTTATGTGCTACCAACAGGAGACTGCCTGCATGTATCGAAACAGTAAGTATTATGGGGATATGAGCATGGTACTACAGTGTCTTCTGCACAGGCCAAGAAAATGAGGACTCAGCTTCCTATCAAGTATGGAGATCTAAGAGAATTCAAAAGTACTTCATAGCAATTCTCCCTGTTGCCTACCTTCTTTCTCTTTTCCTTGTGGGTATGTGTATACAGTAAATTCCAAAAATGTTCCATAAGTTTGACTTCATTTTCATTTTCACCCCAATAGGCTCTGACCTGTTCTTTTGTTTTTTCAGAATTGATTGTGTCTAGGTATGGGAAGAAAAAAATTACATGCAACACAATATAGAACAGTAAAAACAAGACCTAGAACTAGTGTTCCCACCAGATCTGACATGCTAAGATGGACACATCACTTTTGTCATTTTTCAGCCAGGAATGCATAACCCGAATCAAATCATGAGGAAACATCAGACAAACCCAAACTGAGAAACATTTTATAAAATAGAATAGATTCTTCAAAGATGTCAATGTTATGAAAAGCAAAGATTAGGAATGTGAGATTAAAACATGACAGCTAAATGCAGTATGTGATTCTGGACTCCACCCTCAAAGAAAAAAAAGTACCATGAAGGACACTATTGCAACAAAATCAGAATATGATTCACAGAATAAAATATCAATGTTTAATTTTGAACTGGATAACTGTATAGTGGTTGCCTAAGAGAATATCCTTTTTCTTAGGAAATACATACTAAACCATTGAGACAGAGGGTCAGAATGTATGCAAATATGTCTGTTCTAAAATGTGTTGTCTTTAAAGAGTTAAGTTGTTTTGAAACTCCTGAATTCAGGATGATTACATAAACATTATGAGAATGAGTGCCTCTTTTGGTACACACACATACACATACAAGATTGATTGTAGCAACTTTGCCTGAAGTCTCTTCTTTAGTAGGCAATATGCCTAGAGCATCGCATTAATCTTTCCTCAGCTTTAAAATATTAAAGAAAACCAAGAAATGGACCCTAACCCTTGCTCAGAATAGAGCTTTACCTAACTAAGGGTTCTGCTTTGGGGGAGTTGAAGAGGAAATAGACAAACAGATTTTCAATAAAACTGGCTTTTTCCCAAGCTAGTAACTGAACCCTGGTGATATATTGAATCTGTATTGGAATCTGGCAATCTGTATTGATTTTTGTTCACATAATATGGTTGTGAACACTCTGATCAGGTAGCACAATCAACTTTCAACATAAATAGCAATTAAAGCAAGGAGGGATAAGAGTGAGAGTAGAACTCTTGGACAGTAGATATACAAGTATTAAGATGTAGTGGTTAAGCTCTCTGGTACTACCAGGTGAACTGGGTTATAAACTTGACTTCACCACTTACTTACTGCATGAGAGTAGAATGTTATGTCTCTTAACCTGTTTTCACATCTGTAAAATGGAGAAAATAATAGTGCCACTTTCCTGTGGTTCTTAGAAAGATTGAAAGGGATAATGTATGTGACTCCATTGGGATAAAGTTTATGCAGATATGTCTTAAAACCTAACATATTAGTGAGGGTTCAGTGAGGGAATAAAGCTACTATACATGTTATTAGACAAGAGGAAACATAAAACAGAGATTTGAGCTTACACAACTGTGAGAGGAACTGAGGAAGTAAAGATCTGGAAGGGGAAGTTGAAGTAATAGTCACTACACAATTTCCTGAAGCCCTGTTGTGGGTGGACAAGTTGAAGCTTGTGAGAAAACCTGAGAAGCAAAGCACATCCATCAGCCAAAGTGGGCCTGTGAATGGGAAGCAATGCCCCTCCATAGTTATAACCTCTGTGCCAACTCAACTCCACTGCTAAGTGTCTGGTGGTAGGCCTATGCCTGCTGTTGATCAGCAGGGCTAGCAGTTGGGAAGAAGAGCCTAGAGTGTGAAGAGCAAACAAACTCAACCCACTGAACATCTTGACATTTGCTCATTACCAGCTGGGAGGATAAATACCTTCAGAGAGGTATGGCTAGTTTCACTTTTGCTTCTCAAAATATGAGCAAATTCCTCTGCTGGTCAACTCTAACCCAGGAATTATACAGGGAAAGGAATTATGGGACACACATTTCCCAGATTAGCCAAATTGACAGCAGAACAATTCAGCATACCCCAAATAATATTGGCTTTAAAAGTATAATTTATTTCTATTAACAAAGCCTAGAGGTAGTCATTCCACAGTGACAGGATTCTATCTCTTTAGATCTTTTTTTATAAAGATTTTATTTATTTACGTTTTAGACAGATGGGAAGGGAGGCAGAAAGAGAGGGAGAGAAACGTCAATGTGCAAGAGATCGATTGATTGACTCTTGTGTGCCCCTAACTGGGGAAACTGAGCCACAGCCCAGGTATGTACCCTGACTGGGAACCAAACCTGTGACTTTTTGGTTTGCAAGCTGGCATTCAATCCACTGAGCCACAGCTCTTTAGATTTTTTTGCACTGCTACAGCAGGTAGCTTTACTTCATAGTTTAAGATGGGTAATGAAGCTCCAAAATTCTTCTCATTCTAGACAACAGTAAAAAGAAGAAAAGTAAAGTAGGGTTTGCCCATTTCTTTACAAAAATACTCCCTGGAAAAGTCACACATAGCTGCAAGGGATGCTGAGAAATCTAATCTTGACTTCAGAAAATCTTATATTCAGCTAAAACTTAAAAGAAGGAGGAAGCAAATAGGGGACAAATAGCTGTTCTTGCCACAGTGCACTCATCCATGGGCTCCCTGTTTTCCACATAGAGACTCTGTCCCTTTGAGACATAACTCCAAAAGTGCCATTTGGTTACTGCACGAAGCTCAAAGTCCAGAAACACTGAGTGATATTCAGTCATCTTCATCATGGCATGATGTAGCCACTCATGGTCCAGAAATCTATAAACTAAAAGTTATTTGCCCTATCCTCTCATGCATACTGATTATATAATGTTGAAACAAGAATAAGATAACCTTAATTAAAATTCCAATTAAATTTTTGTAAAAAAAGGGAACTTTTGCACAATACTCATTGGCATTGGTCCATGGAACTTATCAAACCCTGCTGGGCGAACATTTCAAAGACTCTCTGGCCTGTGAATAGAGTTTTTTGATTAGCCTATCAGACACTTGGTTCTGCTCTCTATGATGAACACTTTTATTTACTATTGTTGTTACGGATAAATTGTGAACCCTCCCAATTTCATGTGTTGAGGTTCTAATCCCCAATGTAACTGTATTTGGAGATAAAGCCTTCAAGGTCATGATTAAGGTTAAATGAGGTCAAAAGGGTGGCACCTTAATCTAATATGGCTAGTGTTCTTAAGAGAGGGAAAGAGAGAAATCAGAGGAAAGGCCACATGAGAGCACAGTGAGAAGACAGCTGTCTACACTCCAAGGACCAGTGTGCCTCAGGATGAGCTAGGCCTACAACACCTTGACGCTAGGCTTCTGGTCTCCAGAACTGTGAGAAAATAAATTTTTGTTGTTTAAGCCATCTAGTCAGTGGTATTTTGTTATGCAGCCCTAGAAAACTAATGCAATCCTCACGGTTCCTAGCTTTGTTATCTCAGAAGTTCTTCCATGCAGGTAACATAAGTCTTTCCAATAGGAATTCATTTTTATTTACCTTCATTCTATTCCCTGTCCTTAAATCACAGCCAAAGATCTTGGCCAGCCATCATTTTTAAGAGCCTGATTAGTAGTATTTTGCTTATTAGTTATATTATTCTGCCCATCTATTTCTCTCTCAATTTAATGGAGCTATCTATAATTCATTTAAAAAAGGCTTGCGTGGGAAGTAAGAACCTTAATCCACTCTTTGCCAGACAGTTGATGCCTTTGTATGAAGGGGCACTAGTCTTATCTCCTGCTAAAGCTTTACGGTTTAGCCACTGCTTATAATTGCTTCGGTTTGGGGTGCAGAAGCAATCATCCTTTTCATCCCGCAAAGGTTCAAATTATCAACTTAGATTGCAGTCCTCAGAAAAATAGCAGCTCTTTCTGCAAAGCTGCAGTCCCTTCCTTCTCTGCTTCTATACTGCTTGTCTTTAGACTGTAAGGCTTTGCTGAAAGTGTCAAGAAGCAACCAGTACATACAAAAATCATTAATCTTTCCTATCATTTCCCCTAGAGCTACAACTTCAGTCAGCACGTGGTCTGCTTTCTAGGTGTGAGAATACAGCTGAATTGCCAAGCTATTAGAAAGAAACAAAAAATAGTATCCTCTCTTTCTTTGGCTCCACTGCCCAGAAAGAGTACTCACCAATTGCAGTTGTTCCTTATGGATAGATAGTTATTTGGCACACCTACTTGTGAGAACAGCTAGAAAATAAAGGTTTTATTCTTTAAAAAAAATTAAATTAATTTTTATAGAGAGAGGGAGAGAGAGAAACATCAATTTGTTGTTCTACTCACTTATGCATTCATTGGTTGATTCTTGTATGTGCCTGACTGGGGATTTAACCTGCAACCACGGTGCATCAGGACAATGCTCTAACCAACTGATCTACCTGGCTAGGGCAATAAAGCTTTTATTCAAGGGAGCCAAATGCTAGCTAAAAATTGAGAATTTTATTACTAAGGGGGAGCCAAGAACAGATACCTGGTGACTAATGGCAGTCTAGGTTATGGCATGTGAATCACATAGTACAGTGTCTGTCATATAGTTGAAAACTTAAGAAATGTTAACTATTTGTATCAGAACATGGTCCAGGGACAGCCTGTAGTAAACAAGGTGCCTTGTTTCACTCCTACTCAGATAATATTTTTTGCAGACTTTTTTTAGTAGTTTTAAGTTTATAGCAAAATTGAGTGACAGTATACCGAGTTCCTATGTACCTCCTGCCCCCACACATCACAGTCTCCTCCACTTTCAATAAATAATATTTTATGTTCACTATATAGAAGTGAAACCTAACATTCCACTTCTTAATATTCTTCTATTATCACTAGCATGAAAAAGAAACCTACACTGGTATTTTGAATATAAAGCTAATTCACTACAACTTAAAGAAATCTTAGGGTTCAAACTGCATACACAAAGAAAACTGAAGTGGAATTTTAAGGAATAAAACAATGCTCTCTATACTTTCTTAAGTTTATATTATTAGCATATTTCATGAGTGTTAAATAATAAAAGCAAAGCACAGATCAGTAATATATTTATTGCACCTCTAAGGATATGTGCAGTATAAATAAATATATTCTATGTTTGCTATTCTATTTGAAGAGCAAATAAAAGTTGATATTGGTTAATAACACAAAGAACAGCGTGTTCAAATTTGGCCAAATCTTTAGTGATAGTAAAAAAAGATTTAGTGATTCTTAAGTGGTTACAATCACAGGATAACATTTCGGGAAGCATAGGAAGTATTACCCCACTCCTATTCCATGTCTCCAAAACTCTTCTTTCTGTCCCTTGCCATATGAAAGTCCTTCAAAAACAGGTAAACAAAACAGGCCTTTTATTTCACAAATATTTTAAAGAAAGAAAGAAATACTATTAGAGACCAAAGATAGAGACCTTAATGAAAAAGTGTTACTGCCAAGCAAGGAACCCATTTGGGCAGTCTAATGACGTTTTTGGAAATGAGGCTTGAGGGAGGGAAAATAGGATAGTCTTTGAAGTCAAAAGATCATAAGCTATATCTGTCCACATTAGGAAAGCAATTCTCTGAGTGACATCATTGACTATGATCCTTGGGCTTATCAGTTGTATAAGCACTGAGCTGGTTGGAAGTGACCTACTGTGAATTCGGTGCCCATCACAGGATCATGGCATCCAGCTGCTTCTGCTGAGTAGGCGGCAATCCCACTGGGATCAGAGTTTCTAGCTTTCATTTCACATGAATTGGGATTATTTTACTCAGTCAAGTCTGCATGAGAGTCATAGACTATGTGTCTAGATCTTTTAGGTGAAAGTTTTTTTTTAAAGTAAAAGATAAATGCAATGAAGTGTGGGAGTGGCAAACCAGTGAAGGTATATAAAAAACTGTTGATAGATCCTGTCATATTTTCTCTGAAAGAGAAGAAAGGAAAATAAGAATTTAACAAAATTTCAATACTTTAAATAGTAAGTGAGCCGATAGCAATTGTAGATGTGTGGCAGTGAGTAAGCAAACCCAAGTAGACAAGAAGCAGCAAGGACAATCACTCCCATATTAGAACGTGAGATATCCCCAAAGAGCTCTCTCTCCTGCAGGTTTCCACGTTGCCTGAATTCCACCAGTAGTCTTTTCTTAACCTCTTAAGGTGTTTTTGATATTTAAGAATCTATTTTTAGCCCTGGCTGGTGTGGCTCAGTGGATTGAGTGCTGGCCTGAGAACTGAAAGGTCGTGGGTTTGATTCCCCTTAGGGCACATGCCTAGGTCACGTCCCCAGTTGGGGACGTGCGAGAGGCAACTGATCAACCTATCTCTCTCACATGGATGTTTCTCTCCATCTCTTTCTCCCTCCCTTCCTCTCTCTCTAAAAATAAATTTAAAAATTTTTAAAAACTCTGTTTAAAAAAAGAATCCATTTTTAAGTTATGGATGACTTAGAAAAGAATAACATTACTAGAAATTAGCTAACTATGGAGTTGGAAAATAAGATATTGGAGAGTAGAGAAACTTGAAAGGGATGAATACATTTGAAGGGAAAGATGCCAAACACAACCTTCAAGATCCAATCCACAACTTTCCTGTAGTTAAATTTCATTCTTGAATTACTAAATTTGCTTGGCTAAAAAAATCACACAAAACATTGTTTCCATGTTGTTTAAGTTTCAGGTCCTACCCCTAATTTAACATCAGAATAATTTCTTTAGTCAGAAGGAACAAGGTCTTTTCTGACTTCAAGCCAAGGAGACTCCTTTGTCCCAAAGGGTTGTTCTTTGGGTTGGGTACTCAGAACCCAACTTCAACTCACTTTTGAAGAATTTCTTAAACTAAATTCTCATATTACTGATCAAAAATTTCCAAAATCAGCTTCTGCTTCTTTAACCCTCTTAATTTTAAAGATTTTAAAAACACCTTTCAAATTTGCACTCTAAATTTCAATTGCAACTGAGATTTCTTTCTTCCACTCTTTCCAATATAACGTAATAAACTCAAAATTATCTTGGTCCCCATTTTGGAAAAGGATTCTGCGTGGGCAAGGAGAAGTTGTAGGAAGTTGGAAAAGATGTAAATGATTACTTTTATCACAGGGAGACCTACTTTTGCACCAGGATTTTATCTTCAGATTTCATTTACATCTAAATGTGGAATAAAAAGTTAGGGCAGTCAGAAAGCTCCACCTTTCCTCCCCATTGGAGAAATAAAAGTGTGGGGGGGGGGATAATTTTCCACTTGATATTACTAAGTTGGAAATCAGGCTTTAAGAACATTGTAGCTTCCCCTTTCTCTGTCATGATTTTCCACACTAATTTAGTTCTTGGTGCTCACTAACAACAAAACTTCTGCAGCAAAACAAAACAAAAAACCAAAACCTGTCATAGGTTTGTCTTTGGAGCCTGACAGAAAAGTGAGACATGACAGCACTTGAAGGCAAGAAAGGACGGAAGGAGAATACCGGCTGGTACTGAGACAAGGCCCTGTGGCTGGGCAGCCTCCTGAGGCCCATGTGTGGGTTCTCAACAAGCTATCATAACATCCTGAATTTACTTTCTATGATCACGAGTTTTACAGTCATCTCCCAGGGTATGCCTAAGTGTTCAGGTAGTTGTAGGAAATGAGAGATTTGTGGTCAGTGATTGGCCTCCTCACCAAAACTGGGCCAAATAATCTCTATGGAGGACATGCTTTCTGACCTCCACAGTCTTCCTTGTGGAAGGAAGGAACTTTCTCTTTTTTCAAGGTATCATTTATTATTAGCTGTACTTAGGTGGGTCCTTAGCAACCTCCACTGTTAGGTTTCTTTTGTCCTGTATGTTTTCATGGAAACAGTAGCTTTCTGGGGTTAGGGAGAGGGGTGGGATAAACAAAACAACAATAAAAACTAAAGGATTAGCATATTTCCCCTAGTATTTTGTACATGCAAATTCCCATTATTTTTTTTACAGACACCTAATTTATATATATACATATATATAAAATACAACCTAAGTGATTTTTATTGTATATCCATTCATATGTTTTATAGAGGTTTTTAAATGTTCCTGAAATATGATAATAGCAAAGTCTCTAGGGTTTGATAATGAGTTCACTGGGACTCCTTTCTTAGATCACAAGAATCTACAGTTTCTGACTATTTCTGATTACAGGCTAGAGTGAGTTTGTTTTTAGTTTATGTTTTTTTGTTATTGTAGTTTAAATCTTCAAACACAGTTACCAATTTGTTTCAATTTGCTAACTTCAAGCAATCAGTTAGCAAATATTTCTCTAACCTACTTCTTTTAACACACTTTGTGAAGGTAAGCTAGGCAGAAGGCAAGTTTCCTCTAGTAAGTGGCTTAAACTCTGGTTGGGGAGATTGGATATAGGGGTTCCATTATCCTTAGTTCACTAGTGTTGATGCACCCTTCCTCTTTGTCTCTTCATAGGTGCAGATCTTTGGGGTTGAAAAAAGGTAAGTTTCTCACATAGAGATATGAGAAACACTTTATACACAAATTATTTGTTTACTAGTATGAGGAAACACTTAAGATGTTGTGACAGAACTCAAGAGTTAAAGATTTTAGCCTTAGTTCATAAGCTTAAGTGACTAATGTATGTGGAAGCTGTTATTCCAGGAACTGAGATGCATGACCATTTTACCCTAGGAGGTGCACCAGAAATTCAACCTTTCTGCCCCAGGGCCCCAGGTAAGGGCACAGTCAGGGAGATGATGTCTGGAAGGGAACACAATGCAAATAAACTGTCGTTCAACAAATAAAGAAGTTACAGGAAAATCGCTGTCTATTCTCTTTCTGACAGTGACAGGCAGCACAAATGCCACCTTTTCCAGTTTCAGTTGAAATAAACAAGAAACATTACTGGATATACTTTTAATAAAGTGTTATAAGGTTATGATTATCTGATCACATAGAGATATTCACTTTTTTCTTTGACTAAGCAATTTTATAGTTCTTTAGAGTAGCAATAGAAATAATTCTTGTGCACCGCCATGCAAATGAATTCTGTCTGGTGGGATGACAAATCCCTCTCTTAAGAGCCAATATTGAAACCACATGAAAATTCATTTCAATATTCCTGATCAATAAATGTCTGTTGTTTGGATTTGAAACTGGAAAAGCTGGCATTCATGCTGCCTGTCACTACCAGAACCAATAAATAGAGACAAGGATTTAACCTTTATGGGCAGTTTATTCAGATGCAGGTGATCTGAGAAGATGGTGGGTATGTACCCTAAAAATCATCTTTATAGCTCATCTTAAGCTGACCTTTTTATAAGGAGAAGAAAGTGGATTTAAGGGGTTGGGAAAAACATTGATCAGATAAGAGTTGCAGTCCAGCTATTTTCCTAGTGTTTCTTTATCTCCTCATCAGCAATTGTTTATCTGTGTCCCTTTCTGGAACACAATGGTGCAGATACCATTCAGATACCATCTTGAAGACCCCCGGGGGCAGAAATGTCAAATAGCCTGGGGACCTTCTGGAGTCCTGTATTCCAGAAAGACCAGTATTCCAGTTCCTGGAACAACTACTTTCCGTGTGCATTAATCATGTAAGTCTATCAACTATGACTAAAGCTAAAATCTTTAACTCTTAAGTTCCCCATCAGATTCTCCTTTGAAACTACTGTATCATCTTGTTTTCTCCTTAAATTTAAGAGTTAGTGAAATGTTTGATATATGTTATTTTCATATTTTTATGAAAGTCATGATTTTTATCATTTAAAAAATTATCCTTTAACACTAGTAACAAAAATCTATCAAACTAACAGGCAGATGGAGAAATGTAGTGGGAAATATTCAGGCCCATTTCAAATAAAACCAAAGCAGGATGCATTAGGGTCTCATTTGGTCTGAAACAGGGAAATCTTCAGGAGCTTAAAGTGGTTATTTCACCATCTTTTTAAATCCATATGATCTGTTATCTCTGCTTCTCACCATGCATTTGCTTCATTTTTGTCTCTTTCATCAGATTGATTTTCTCTGCTTTCCCATGTACATGGGGAAAAGTCCCTCTCAGCTCCAAAATTATGGAAACTTCTTTTTTTAAGATTTTAGTTATTTGTTTTTAGAGAGAGGGGAAGGGAAGGAAGGAGGTAGAGAACCATTATTGTATGGTTGCTTCTCATGCACCCCTACTGTGGACCAGGCCCACAACCCAGGCATGTGCCCTATTTGGGAATCAAACCAGCAACCCTTTGGTTCACAGTCCCACACTCAATCTACTGGGCTACACCAACCAGGGCTAGAAACTTCTTTTATGTATCCATTCAACAAAAATATATTAGGTATTTACTATGCCAGATAACTCCTGCTCCAGCACCACCAACCAACAGATTAACATTTTAGTGTTTCCAAACCCATTCCTGGAGGATAGAATCTTATTGGCTCAGCTAACTCATGTATCCACTCTTACCAGATATGCCCAGAGAACAAAAAAATCACTAGTCTACTCATATAGTAGAAATTCCTGAGAAGATGGCTGGATAAAGCAGACAAATGGAGTACATGTTTTCTTCAAACAGGAAAGTTCAACTTTAATTAATATAGTGTTAGATATGTACTATTTCAATTCCAGCTGGAGTAAACTGCAATACTGTTCTTGCACTAACCACCAGGAGTTACTGTAGATCCCACAGGTTAGGAGCTCATCCCTCCACAAACTGCCCTTTCTTCAGTTGCCAGCCACAAATTCTGGAGGTCTGTAGCCCACCTGCACTTCTGACAGACTTGGCTACAATTTCAGGGGTTCCTATAAACTTCTCAGGTTTGATAATTCACCAGAACAACTCAGGAAAGTGCTCTACCTATGATTAGTTTTACAATAGGGATATAACTCAGAAGCAGTCAAATGAAGACACATCTAGGAACTTCCAGTCAAGATGGAGGTGTAAGTAAACACTCTTTGCCTCCTCGCACAACTACAGAAAAATTACAGCCAGACTTCAAAACCAAAAACACTCAAAACCATCGGAAAACCGAGCTGTGTGGAAATCTGACAACCAAGGATTTAAAGAAGCCACATTCATTTGGACAGATAGGAGGGGAGGAGACATGGAGATGGGCAGAGAGGCATGGAGACACGGTGTGGTGCAGAGAGGCACCAGAAGGGGTGGTCCCACAATCACATGTGGTGGATAAAAATTGGGAGGGATACCTTGGGAGCAAGGGATCCCAGCCCCAGGCAGACCACATAGCCCAGGGTTCCAGTACTAGGAACATAAATCCTCATAACTTCTGGTTATAAAAACCAGTGGGGGTTAGGCTGCAGAAGAAATTGCCAGATTTTTAAGTGACTCTGCTTATAGTGCCCACACAGATTTAGAACTTACACAGACCCATCCCCTCTGGGATTCAGCACCAAAGGCAACAGCTGGAAGGGCACCAGTCATATACAGGGAGTAAATGAAGTGACTGGAAACAGGAAAAGTGCTGGGAAAACCTTCAGAAGCCAGGCAGCAGCATTGTCCCCTCTCCAAACTCCACCTGCCTCCACCCCCCGCCCACCACAGAGCCACAAAATGGAGAAAGAGTTTGGTCCACCCTGATGATTACCTAAGGTTCCACCACACACAATTTGCAGGTCCGCTTTTCTATAATAGGCCATACTAAAACATGGAGTCAAAGCAGTTCTACCTAATACACAGAAACAGACACAGGGAGGCTGACAAATTGAGGAACAAAGAAATATGGCCCAAATACAAGAACAGAACAAAACTCCAGAAAAAGAACAAAATGAAACATAGATAACCAATGTACCAGATGCAGAGTTCAAAACACTGGTTATCGGGATGCTCAAAGAACTCACTGAATACAGCAACACCATAAAAAAGACCCAGGAAGAAATGAAGGATACATTAAATGCAATAAAGGAAAGTGTATAGGGAACCAACAGTGGAAAGGATGAAGCCGAAATTCAAATCAACGATTTGGAACATAAGGAAGAAATAAGCATTCAACCAGAGCATCAAAAAGAAAAAAGAATGCAAAACAAAAAAAAAAAATGAGGATGGTATGGGGAACCTCTGGGACATCTCCAAAAGTACCAACATCAGAATCATATGTATGCCAGAAGAAGCAGAGGAAGAACAAGAAATTGAAAACATAATGAAAGAAAACTTCCCTAACCTAACAAAGGAAGGAGACATACAAGTCCAGGAAGTACAGAGAATCCTAAACAAGCTGGACCCAAAGAGGAATGCACATCATAATTAAAATGCCAAAGGTTAAAGATAAAGAGAGTATCTTTAAAACAGTGAGAGAAAAGCAAAGTGTTACCTGCAAAGGAGTTCCCATAAGACTATCAGTTGATTTCTCAAAAGAAACTTTGCAGGCAAGAAGGGACTGGCAAGAAGTATACAAAGTCATGAAAAGCCAGCACCTACAACCTAAATTACTCTATCCAGCAAAGCTATCATTTAGAATGAAAGGGCAGATAAAGTGCTTCCAGGATAAGTTAAAGGAGTTCATCATCATTAAGGCATTACTACATGAAATATTAACGGGACTCATTTAAGAAAAAGAAGATCAACACTATGCAAAATAAAATGGCAACAAATTCACAGCTATCAACAACTGAATCTAAAAAACAAACTAAGCAAACAACCAGAACAGGAACAGAATCATAAATATGGAGATCATTTGAAGGGTTATCATCTGGGAGAGGGAAGGGAAAGAATGGGAGGAAAGGTGCAGGGATTAAGAAGCATAATTGGTAGGCACAAAATAGACAGGGAATGCTGAGAATAGAATAGGAAATGGAGAGGCCAAATAACTTATATGCATGACCCATGGACATGAACTAAGGGGGGTGGATTGCTATAGGGAATCAGAGTATTGGGTGGAGGGGAGCAAAGGGAGAAAATTAGGAAAATTGTAATAACACAATAAAATATTTTTAAAACAAGACATGTCTAGAGTGAGGTCTGGGAGGGAATGCAGAGCTTCTGTGCCCTCTCCAGATGGAACCCAGGTGAGTCGCCCACCAGCACATCAGTGTGTTCACCAATCAGGAAGATTTACTGAGTTTCAGTGTCCAGAGTTTTTCATGGGTTTTCATTGAGTGGGCATGATTGATTGAGTAAATCATTGATCAAATGATTGAACTCAGTCTCTAGCCCTTTTGTCTCCCTGGAGGTCAGGCTGATTCAAAGTCCCACTATCTAATCCTCTAATCTCATTCGTGGTCTTTCTGGTGACCAGGCCCTGTCCAAAGACTATAGAGGCATACTGTAAGTCACTCCAACGGCACAACAAAGACATTTCTCTCACTGGGGAAGTTCCAAGGTTTTTGAATCTCTCTTCCAGGAACCCGGGAAACAGACTAGATATATCTTTATTATGCCATAATTTATATTTATTTTGTGTTAAATACTATAAGAGTTCAGGTGCCCATTTCCCATAGGGGGTTACTGGCTGAGATAAAATGAGCTGTCTTTTAGGAATAGAAATTCCAAGAGGAGCACAGGTAAAGCAATTTAGATGAAAAAATTTAAAAACCTCATTGTTTTATTATGACATATTGGTAAAAAAAATAAAGTATTTTGTTGGACTGAAATGAGAGTTTGTGTGAAAGATAAGGTGCGAAGGACACCTGGAGCTCAACCGTAAAGGATTGTGAATACCAGGCTAATGACTTGAAAATTTATCCTGTTGACAGGTTTTCTGAGGCACAAATGACACAAAGCAATATTTTAGGAAAATCAGGCTGACAGAACTATATAGCTTGAATTAGAAAAGGGAAATATAAGCAGATTCTAGAGACTGTCAAAATATAATTTTCAAAGAGTATAATTTTTTATCCTCACCAGAAGACTTTATGTTGTGTTTTTTTTTGTTGTTGTTGTTGTTGTTGCTTTTAGAGAGAGGAAGGGGGAGAGAGAAAGGGAGAGAGAGAAACATGGATGCAAGAGAGAAGCATCAACTGATTGCCACTTGTAAACGCCTGGACCATGGGTCAGCACCCAGACCAGAAATCATACTGTCCAGATCAAGAAACACATGTGTCCTGACCAGAGTCACATGTGTCCAGACAAGGGATCAAACTTGCAACCCAGGTATGTTTCCTGACTGGGAATCAAACCCACAACTTTTTGGCTATGGGACAATGCTCCAACCAACTGAGCCACACCAGCCAGGGTGTAAAAAGAGTATAATTTTTAGCCCTGGCCAGCGTGGCTCAGTTGGTTGGAGTGTTGTCTCTGAACCAAAGGTTTGCCAGTTCAATTTCCAGTCAGAGCACATGCCCAGGTTAAGAGCTCGACCCCCTGGGCTCTAATAAATAGTAAATAGTAAGTTACACAAAAGTATGTGCCCTGAAAAAGTAAAATAATTCTGGGGAGGGGAGTTTGTTAGACGTTAAAGAAACATTTTTTGGTCTTGTTTCTGAATTTTGGATAATATTTCTAGATAGTTTACCTTATAATCATAAAAACTTCTGGAGATTAGTCTTGATAACATAATTTTAAAAGCTGGGTTTATGGATTATATTTGAACCTGATTCATTTATGTGTATGGTTTTCACAGATGAAGAGCCATACCGGTTCCTTCAAGGTATACTTGTCATAACAAATTAAATGAGATTTAGCCTGTAATATAACATTTCACTATAGTTCTGATTGGGCAATTCATTTGTTTAATTGCATCTTGATAGGTAATGGTGTAACAGGGTGATCAGACCCTGGGAAGTGGGGAGACCCACTCTGGAAGAAACCTCCATCTGCCAGAGCCAGGACCTCCCCCACAGAATGGCAGGGAGAACGGCAGAGGTGGAAGATTAAAACAGCTGCAGCAGGAGGAGACTGTCTGAGGCAACTATAAACAGGCCAGTGCACACTGCCCCAGCAACTGAGCAGATGCAGCAATGACACAGCAGGGGATGGGCTGTGGGGGAAGGCTGCTGTCCGAGGCAACAATAAACAGCATGTGGCCCTGGCAGCAGAGCAGCTCATGACCCAGCTAGCAGGAGTTTGTACCCAGGCTGCATAAGGCTCAAAAGATCTAAACACACGTGTATGGTGGAGGTCAGCAAGCCATAGCAGGGGCTGGATGCCCTGCCCTACCCTATGTGTGTGTGTGGCTTTGAAACTTCTGCCCTTGTGGAACATGGTGGCTGGAAGTGGGGCAAAGACAACATGGCCAACATTGGCTCACATTGGTTGAAAAGCTGAACATCTCCACGGCACATGGGATTTGGGAAAGGGACTTTAAAATAGAACATGCAAAGAAGCCTCACTCTCTTCCCTGTTTTGTGTCCCCGGTTGGGGGGTGCTCACCAGATTATTCACAGGACTGGCAGATGACCACCTTGCTCTGGGGTTAGGCCTAGCACAGTGGACAGTCTGCTCACAGAGGTGAAGTCCCCACTGGGACATGCCTCACTGGGTGCCAGCTCTTGGGACACTGTGCAACACACTGCACAGGTCCTAGACTGCTTCCATTCTCTCACACAGAGAGCAGCACACAGAGGCTGGAGGAACAAGCTGGGAATGCTCTTTAGCCCCAGGGGTGCAGGCAGCCTTGCTCACCAGGGGCACATGGATGGAGCTTCCCCTGCACAACCATCTGGAGTGATCTGGCAGTGTACCCTAGACCCCAGGAAAGAGAGAGCTGCAAGGCAATGGTGTTGCTAGAACCCACAATTGTGCACCAGAGAAAGAGAGAGAGCTTGAGGATGGAGACTGGTTTGTGTAGCCATCTTGAACTCCAAAAGGACAGATATACAATAATGGGGAACGTCTGGGCATGGATTTGGATTTCATTTTCTCTGGGAACATGGGAATGTCTGTGCTTTGCAGAAGAGGCTGGCTTACAGCAGGAATGCTCTTAGGTCCCCCAAATTGGGTACCCTGTTAATAAAAACTTCTTTCCTTACCCACACATTTTCATGTTATGTTTGTACATGGTGGCAGGTGACCAGACCCAAGGCTGCCCAGTTATAGTTGTACACAATCTTATGGAATGTATATACATTACTATATTGGCATGAAAAATAGTGTGACTCAGCAGAAGTATTTGTTTTTTAATGCTGTGGGGTCTGGGAGAATGA
Organism: Carollia perspicillata; assembly: GCA_004027735.1. Classification (NCBI taxonomy): domain Eukaryota; kingdom Metazoa; phylum Chordata; class Mammalia; order Chiroptera; family Phyllostomidae; genus Carollia; species Carollia perspicillata. The sequence goes on from PVKM010001806.1 coordinate 25,600, forward strand.
AATAGCATTTAGAGAATGTTTTATTTCAGTTTTTAAAAGTATGGACTACTACATTCAAGATTGGAGATAGAATTTGAAGAAAGAGAAAAGGCTTTCTGATATATTCAACAGCAAATAGAACACCATGAACAATACAACAATATTGTCCCCAAAATAAATGTCCAATATTTGACTATTAGACCTTCCTCATCAGTTCATTCAGTTCTATGTGGATCATGTTCCACAAGATCTTGCGATGTAAGTTTTCACAGAGTCATGGCTTCTGTTCCAAAAATAATCTGTATCAGTCCTCTTACAGAGTCTGACAGCATAGAATCAATGCTGGTTCAGAAGCCTTACCAATGAGTCTCTTCATTGCATTAATAATAATTAGCATAACTGGTACACTCCTGTTAATGAGGCTCTGAGGCTGTCCTTTGCTTAAGACCCAATGTGTACTTGTAGCTTATGGCAAAGCCCGTAGGCAAGCATGAGAGGAAAGTAGAAATCATATGGTGATGATGAGATCATATGGCTCTGATTAATTAGTAACAGTAGCCAATAATATTAGAAGAGAATAAAATTGCTTATAAGACAATTTGTTGGGAACTGCCCTGCCTGGTTTCAGGAACTGTAAACCCTGCTCCCATCCCCCCCCAGCATGGCTAAGGCTGAGTGAGTGACCTTCAAACCATAAGCCACTAAGGAAACAAAGCTTATCTCCCTGGTAGGGGCACTGCCCCTGCTCCTTTTATTTTACCCTGCCTGGCCCCCAATGCATGATTGGTTAGCCAATGATGGGTAAGATTCCTCAAGGGAGGGACGACCTAAGACAGGCATGATCATGGGGGCCCCAGGGAAGGACTTGGGGGGCTATAGCAAAAGGGGATGATGGACCCTCACCCCTGGGCTTTGACATAGCCTGAGTGCTCCTTCTGTCTGCAGGAAGTCTCCAATCTCTTAGCTGCCTTACTTCCCCTGCCTGACTTAAGCCTGAAACAATGCTGGAGGTGGATGCAGCCCTGTGCTGGGAAGGGCGTGTTCCCTAGGGCAATCAGGCCTAAGAAATAGTGTATAAAATCCTATGAAACTTGCTTTGCTAATACACTCAATTTAAACGATGAGGGTCCAAGCCTGAAGTGAGTTTGTTCCCCTAAGTTTTATGACCCTTTAACTATCTGACCCTGACTCAGAATAAGCCCTCAGAGTTCTTTGAATGTTATCTATTAATCATTTCTGCCTGACAATGATTGATGAGCTTTATTCCTGTGCAAATTGAACCCAATAAAAGCTTGTCAAGGCCAGGGTTGGGGTGCTCTCCCCTTGAGACAGAAGCTGTGTGGTCCCTTTTCATCCAAAGGACTTGGTTGTCATATGATTTTCTTGTGCTGCATCCACAATGTGGCAGACCCCATGAGCCACGGTCCACATCAATAAAATATAAAACAATTCTGTCAAATATTTAACAATGTTTCCTGAAATAAGAATATATCATGAGCAGTGAGGAGGACATTGACAAGTGTTCTTCCAGATAAAGTACACACAGTATCTGAAACATATTCATATTAATAATGTTTTTTTCTGTTGAAAATTAATCAAGGTGCTCAAAATCACTACTCATCAGGGAAATGCAAATCAAAACCACAATGAGTTATCACCCCACATCTGTTAGGATAGCTATCATCAAAAAGACAAAAGATAAGTATGGGCAAAGATGTGGAGAAAAGGAAACCCTATACATTGTTGGTAGAAATGTAAATTAGTGCAGCCATTAGGAGGAAAAGTATGGAGGTTCTTCAAACATTTAAAAATATGACTACTGTATGATCCAGAAACTCTTCCTCTGTATATATCTTCAAAGGAAATAAAATCAGTATCTTGTGCTCCCATGTTCATTGCAGCATTATTTGCAATAGTCAAGATTGGAAACAATGTAAGTGTCCATCAACAGATGACAGATAAAGAAATTTTCATACACACACACATAAGAGACTACTATTCAGCCTTTTAAAAAAAACAAATAATGTCATTTGTGACAACATGGATGAATCTAGAGGACATTATGCTAAGACACAGAAATAAGTTAGACACAGAAAGAAAAAATGCACAATCTCATATGTGGAATAAAACATCAAAGTCATAGAAGCACATAGTAAGAACAGTGGTTATCATGGGTGGGGAAGTGAGGGCTATGGAAAAGTATTGGTCATAGTGTACAATGTTTTAGTTATGTAAAAGGAATTAATTCTAGAGATATAAAGTATCACATGATGACTATAATTAATAATACTGTGTTGTATATTTCAAATTTGCTAATAAAGTAAGTCTCAGCTATGTTTCATACACACACAGGTATCTATATGAGGAGATGGATAAGTTAGCTTGACTGTAATAATTTTATTAGGTATATATATCAAAACATCATGTTGTATACTTTAAATATATGTAATTTTTATTTAAAAAATTTTAAAAGATTATATTTATTGACTTTTAGACAGAACGGAAGTGAGGAAGAAAGAGAAGGAGAGGAACAGCAATGAGCAAGAGACACATCATTTGGTTGCCTCTTGCATTCCCCTAATCGGGGACCTGGGCATGTGCCCTGACTGTTAATCAAACTTGCAGCCATTTGGTTTGCAGGCTGGATCAATCCACTGAACCACACCAGCCATGGCTAAAAAGCTTTTAAAAAACCAGATTAACCAAGTGAAAGGTACACTTCTGTATTGACTGGGAAGCTCTGCCTATATAAAGCATACCAAAATATTTTCATTAAAAAATTTAATGAAATTTTTTCATTAATTTTTTTTTTAATTTTTAGCTTTTCTCTTTTAATGAGGTAAAAGAACAAATCTTTGTGATTGACAAGGGGTCCTCTGGGAAACCAATAAGATAGTGTAAGTGTAAAGATATCATGAGATTTTTTTTAAAAATATAGGTTTTGATCTTGGAGAAAGACTATCAGCGGAGATGTGGTCACTTGATTAAGGATCCTTGTGCCTTAGAGCAATTAATGACTATAGTGTGGCTACTTATTAATTAAAGTGTCAATACAGTAATTTAAAATAAACATACCAGGTAGCTCAATGCAAGGAACCTTAGCTTTTTCAGAAGTGAGACATTAAAAAATAAAGTACAAGTTCTGGCCAAGATGGAGGCATGGGTAGATATGTTTCACCTCCTCTCACAACCAAAAAAAGGAAACAACCAATTTAAAAACAAAAAAACAACCAGAACTGCCAGAAAATTGAACTGTGTGGAAGTCCAACAACCAATGAGTTAAAGAAGAAAATTCATCCAGATGGGTAAGGGGTGGAGAAGGGCAGCCAGGGCAAAGAGGACATGAGTCAAGGCAGCAGCTGGCAGATGGGATGGTCCCACATTCAGGTGTGGAAGAATTGGGAGGAAAAATCAGGGAGCAAGACAGACTGCGCAACCCAGGGTTCCAGCACCAGCAAAATAAAGCCTCAGAACCTTGGGCTGTAGAAACCTGTGGGAGTCATGCGGCAGGAGAAACTTTTAGACTCTTAAAGGTAGGGTGAGAGCTGAGCAAGCAATATTGTTCCCTCTCTGACCCCTCCCCTACATACAGCACCACAGCACAGCAAAGTGGCTTGCCTCGCCATGGCAAATACCCAAGGCTCTACCCCTTACAATGTAACAGGTGCACTGAGACTAAAGAAAATGGCCCAAATGAAAGAACAGATCAAAATTCCAGAAAAAGGAACTAAGTGACAAGGAGATAGACAACCTATCAAACGCAGAGTTCAAAACACTGGGAATCAGGATGCTCACAGAAATGACTGAGTACCACTGCAAAGTAAAGGAAGAAGTAAAGATATACACAGTGAAATAAAGCAAAATATACAGGGAACCAATGTGAAGGGAAGGAAACTAGGACTCAAATAGACGATTTGGAACAAAAGGAAGAAATAAACATTCAACCAGAACAGAATGAAGAAACAAGAATTCAAAAAAATGAGGAGGGGCTTAGGTTTATCAGGTTCTACATGCAAAAGAATGAAGTTGGATCTTACCATACATAAGACATCTTTAAACATTTCAACATCCGAATCATAGTGGTGCCAGAAGGAGAAGAGGAAGAGCAAGAGATTGAAAATTTACTTGAAAACATAATGGAGGAGAACTTCCTTAATCTGGCAAAGGAAATAAACATACAATTCCAGGAAGCTCAGAGAGTTCCAAACAAGTTGGACCCAAAGAGGAACACACCAACACACATCATAATTAAAATGCTAAAGCTTAAAGATCAGGAGAGAATCTTAAAAGCAGCAAGAGAAAAGGAGACAGTTACTTACAAAGTAGTTCCCATAAGACTATCAGCTTATTTCTCAAAAGAAACCTTTGCAGGCTAGAAGGGACTATCAAGAAGTATTCAGAGAGATGAAAAGCAAGGACTTATGTTCAAGATTACTCTGTCCAGCAAAGCTATTACTTAGAATGGAAAGGCAGATAAAGTGCTTTCCAGATAAGGTAGTTAAAGGAGCTCATCATCACCAAGTTTTTATTGTATGAAATATTAAAGGGACTTTAAAGAAAAAGACCAAAACTATGAACAGTAAAATGACTACAGACTCACAACTATCAATAACTGAGCCTAAAATACAAAATCAAAAACAAACTAAAACAGGAACAGATTCACAGAAATGGAGGTCACATGGAGGGTTATCAGTGGGGAGAGGGAGGAGAGAGAATGGGAGAAAAGGTACAGGGAATAAGAAGAATAATTAGTAGGTACAAAATAGACAGGGGAGGTTAAGAATAGTATAGGAAATGCAGAAGCCAAAGAACTTATATGTATGAACCATGGACATGAACTAAGGTGGGGGGCGGGATGCTGGAGGGAATGGGGGTACCAGGTAGAGGGGGATGGAAGAGAGAAAAAAGAATGGGACAACTGTAATAGCATAATCAATAAAATATACTTTAAAAAAGTAAAATACAGCACAAAGCACAAATGTTATTTTGGTGAGATAACAAACCTCTCCTATTTGAGCAGAAAGTAAAAAATAACTTCATTTCTTGCAGAAATAGAAAAATCCATCCTAAAATCCACATGGAATCTCAAGGGATCTCAATAGCCAAAACAAGATTGTAAAAGCAGGACAAAGTTTGAGGACTCATATTTCCTGATTTCAAAACTTACTACAAATCTACAGTAATCATAACAATGTGGTACTTGCATGAAGACAGACATAGAGACTAATAGAATATAATAAAGCCCCCAGAAATAAACCTTCACATATATGCTCAAATGATTTTTGAAAAGTATGACAAATCATTCAGTAGGGAAAAGCTAACTTTTCTACAACTGATGCTAGGAAAACTGAATATCTACATGCAAAAAAATGAAGTTGGATCTTACCATACACAAGAATTACCTCAGAAATGATAACAACCTGACAGCTAAAACTATAAGACTTTTAGGAGGAAATATGGTGGAAAGCTTAATGACATTAGATTTGAGAATAATGTCATTAATTTACACCAAAAGCACAGACAACAACAAAATATAAATAAATTGCACTATATCAAAAGTTTGAACTTCTGTGAATCAAAAGGAACAATAAACAAGATGAAAAGGCAACCAATGGACTGGAAGAAAATATTTGCAAATCTGATAAGGGGTAAATATCCAGAATATATAAAGAACTCCTGTAACTCAACAAGAAAAAAATAATTTTTAAAAATGGGCAAAGAATGTGAATAGATATTTCTCCAAAGAAGATATACAAATTGCCAACAAGAATATGAAAAGATCCTTGACCTCACTGCTCATTAGGGAAATTCAAATGAAAAATAAAAACCAGTATTATATCATCTTAGACACATTAGGATGGTTGGTATCTAAACCAAACAAATAAAGTGATACAAAACCAAACAAAAAAATGTGTTTGATGAGAATGTAGAGAAAATTGGAAGCCTTGTGTACATTTGGTGGTAAAGTAAAATGGTGCAGCTGCCTTGGAAAACAATGTGGTGGTACCTCAAAAGGTTGAAAGTAGAATTACCATATGATCCAGCAAGCCCACTTCTGAGTACATAACCAAGCGAATTGAAAGCAAGGTCTCATAAAGATATTTATATAACCATTTTCATAGCATCATTATTCAATAGCCAAAAGGTGGAAGTAATTTAAATGTCAATGGAGGAACTGATAAATTGTGGCATATCTGTATCTATATCTATATGTATATAGATATAGTTAGATATATATGAAACTTTAGCCTGAAAAAGGGAGAGAAATTCTGACACATGCTATAATATGGATGAATCTTAAAAACATTATGCTAAGTGAAATAAACCAGTTACAAAAAGACAAATACTGTATGATATTTCTCTTATATGAGGTATCTAGAGTAGTCAAACTTATAGAAACAATAACTAGAATGGTGGCTGCTAGGAGCTGGAGAAGGGGGAAATGGGAATTTTTTTATGGTATCGAGTTTAAGTTCTTCATATTGAAAAAGCTCAGGAGAATGGTTACACAAAAATATGAATATATTTAACACTATTAAACTGTAAACACACAAAAATGGATAAAATGTTACATTTTATGTTATGTGTATTTTATCACAATTAAAAATTTTTAATTTAAATATTTTACTACCTCTAAATCTTCCAAGTCTAAACTTTTTATTGCAATAGGAAGAAAACCAAATGCTTCCCTGGCTGGTGTGGCTCAGTGGATTGAGTGCCGGCCTGAAAAGCAAAGGGTTGCCAGTTCAATTCCCAGTCAAGGCACATGCCTGGGTTTGCAGGCCAGGTCCCCAGTTGGGGGCATGCGAGAGGCAACCACACACTGATGTTTCTCCCCCTCTCTTTTTCTCTCCCTTCCCCTCTAAAAATAAATAAATAAAATATTTTTTTTTAAATTGAGAAAGCTTTGCAGAATTAAAAAAAAAACACATTCATTAGCGTTTTTTAAACTCAGTCCCTTTTTAAAGATATTGTAGATACTAGCAACCACAGCAAATAAAGTTTACATTCTGCATATCATTTACAATTTTCTGTAACCTCATTTAAATTTCGTCATTAGATCTTTCACATTCTCAGTTATACAGGGACATGAGGACAAAGCTATTCTTAATTTCCCTTGATAAATAAAACACATTCTATTACTTTGGTTATATTTCTCTGCTGCTAGAATAGTGCACCAATTATTAAGTTATTCCAGCCTCGAATACATCCTTTTATATTTTGCTTTGTGATGCTTAAGCTAGGATTCTTCAAACTACATTTTTGCTTTGCTAGATGGCTCCATTTTAGTGTCTGTGATAGGGGTGTTAGAGAGAGAGTGCAAGGCTAGAGGAAGACGACAGGACTTGCCCTGCCTGTCTGCTTCCTGTCTACTTCCTGTCTACTTGTGGTTCTCTAAGCCTCACCCCAGCAGTGCTTCTTCACCTCGAAAGCAGTAATTTCTTCTTGTAGCAGCAGTTGAATATAGTTTGCAATTTTCCAATTGTGACAGAATACATTTTAATGTGCCTCCAATGCCCTCAAAAACACCAGTATTAATTGACTGATGCCCCCTCAGCACTTTTGCAGATGTGTAGCTTTTAGCTGCACAAAACCTCGCCTCTAAATTTCTAAGTTTTTAATAATTCCAACCTCTTCCTTTTGTTGCTTTAGTACTAGGGGTGTTAGCTGTTTATTGAAATTGCCACTTCCATGATATGCACAGTAATTAATCATTGACAGATTTTGAAAAATATGATGTTATTGGTACCTGATGATGATGTACATCTATTATCTATGTAGTAATTTTTATACTAAAGACTGTTAAAAGATAAACTGACACCGATTAAAAACCGTAAGAGTTTATTTGAACAAAATCTATTCAGATCAGGCAACCTAAATCTAGCAGATAGAAAGTAGTCTGAGAAGCTGTACAAAATTAGACTTTTGCCTTGGCTGGGTAGCTCAGTTGGTTAGAGCATCATCCCCATATGCCAAGGTTGCGGGTTTGATCTCCAGCCAGGACACATACCAATGAATGCATAAGTAAGTGAAATAACAAATTGAGGTCTCTCTCTTTCTCTCTCTCCCATTCTTTCTCTTTTTAAAATCAATAAATTTAAAAAATTAAACACTTTTATAGACAGGAGGGAGCAGGAACAAGAAAGTTATACTAGGCAAAAAAAGCAGTTATGGCAAGATTGCTTTCCTTTAGGGAATGGCAGGGGTCTCTCAGGAAGATAACCTAACTAGTGCTGAACAGGTTATCCCAGATTGACTGGTTTAATATTCCATCTCTGAGAGAGCCAAAACTGTAGATTTAGTTAAGTCTGTTTGGTGACCTAGGGCATAGCATAAGCAACTCCATTTCGGGGCCTGTTGTCTTGTTTATAACGATCCTATCAGCAAAATTTTTACTTGATGCAATTATTCAGTTAATATACCATGGTAACTAAAATTTAAAACATGCTGTTGGGGAACTGGTGCTATTTAACTAAACCATGGTGCTATGGGTTGAATGGTGATCCTGAAAAATAATTTGAAGTCCTAACCTTAAAATGTGACATATTTGGAAATAGAGTTGTTGAGGATATTATGAGTTCAGATGAGGTCATACTGGAATAGAGTAGGCAAATAATGCAATATAGCTCCTGTCCTTATAAGAAAACCATATGAATATAGATGTGAAGAACATTATGTAAAGATGGAGGCAGAGACTGGAGTTATGCAGCTATAAGCCAAGGAACATCTCTGCCTATCGAAGCTGAAAGAGGCAAGAAGTGAGGTCCCTGACAAAACTAGACTTTCAGCCTCCTTCTGGAGTAAATTTATCCTTCTGCGAGAATAAATTTCTGTTGTTTTAAGCCACCTAGTTTATAGTACTTTATTAGAGTAGCCCCAGGAAACTAATACACATGGAAACTGTGTTGGAAAAACCTACAGTTCTCCTGTCTTTCTCCTTTACTTTCATACAGAGCACTTCACTTCTGACACTTTCTAGCCACCAAATGTGTGAGTTTTTTGTCCAAATCAGGCAATTCTGTGACACCAGTTGGGTCTCCTACAATTTAACTCACTTCTGACACTACCTGGAGATGGCATCACATCCCACAGGTTAAAGGGCCAATTCCATTAAGACTGCTCCCCATTTCAGATGCCAGTTGCAAGTAGTAGGTTCCAGGTTACCCACAACTTCTGTCTGACTTGGCTATAAATCAGAGGTTCCTGTGACCTCCTCCCCCTTGGATTTGATTTGCTAGAATTGTTCATACCACTCAGGGAAACACGTTTGCCAATTTATTAAGGAATATGATAAAGGATACAGATAAATAGGCAGATGAAGAGATACATCGGATCAGGTATGAAAGTGTCCAGTACACAGATACTTCTGTCCCTGGGAAGTTAGGGTGTATCTCTTTCCTGGTATGTGGATGTGTTCACCAACCTGGAAACTCTCTGAACCCCATACTGTTATGATTTTTATGGAGACTTCATCATGCATGCATGATCAGTCATTAACTCTATTTTCAACCCTTCTTCCTTTTCAAGAGAATGAAGGACTGAGGAGCAGAGATCAACACATATGTTCTATTATTAACAGACAAGGACTGGCCTGGAGCAGGTCTGCCTCAGGCCGGCCTATAGTGTGCAAGTTCTTGACTTTGTGTAGGAAAGATTTCACAATACAAGTCCAGGTGATTTTGAGAGTACATTTATTAAAGGTGGGAACAGTGAAAATGAAGGAAGGACTTGGGGTAGAAGAGCGACAGGAGAGAGCCTAGGCAGTGCTCTGCTTTGGCTTCCTAGAAATGGTTTAGGAAAGAAGCGAGCCAAGGCAGGACTGCTGTTAGCTCACTGGAAAGTGAAGTTCAGAGTGATAGAAGTGAGTCAAGGTTGGGCTGCTTTTAGCTCACTAAGAAGTCAGAGAAATAGGGGGCCTTAGAGACCATATTAGAGGGTAAACCTGGGATGAGCTGTTGCTGCCCATGGCTGCCCTGGTTGCAAGTCTCATGGGAACACTCTTAGAATCTAAGAGGAAGTAAAAGGCTCATGCCCAGGAAGGAGAATGGGCACACTCTCTAGAGTGCCGCCACGAGTCTTTGTCCTGAGAGCTTTTATCTCTCTTCTGTATGTGAGAATCTTAGGGGAGGGTTTCAGCGGAATATTCATCAGGTTTCCACATGCATTTTTAAAATGTTGGTGCATCAAAATGAGAGTATAGGTGGGGTTTAGGATTATTCTTTGGTCTGCTTTAGTGTTTTACTTTTATCTTGGGTCTGTCTGGCTCTGATGGGGCTTTTGTTTTTGTTCCCCTGACTTCATCTGTCCTTGGGTTTAGCTGGCACAAATGGCATTAATTGGGTCTCTGTTGTCTATTTTCCCTAGACCAGGGTGATTTAAGCTGTGTTTTCTCTGGTTAGAAAGGAGAGGTACAAACCATTTTCTCTGAAGTGTCCTTGCTTAGGGAAGATAAGGGCTTCACCAGCTGGCTGTAAGCTGCTCAAACTGTTTGGCCTTCATTTTCTTGTTTCAGTCTCCCCATTCCACTGGCCTAGGCATTTTCCTAGCTCCTTACTATCCTGTCGCACTATCATCCAGGAAATTACAAGGGTGTCAGGAGCCCTGTGCCAAGAACTGAGGAGCAGAGATCAATATATATTTTCTATTATCTCACAGTAACTAAAATTATGAAATGATACACATGGTAAAGCAAAATGTCAATAAAATTCATGCGTGTGAAAAATGTACAAAGTAAGGACTACCTATGGTCTTAATTGTGCCTGTCACTAATATACTTCAAATAAAATAACTAATTGCTCTTTCACAGCAAGCACCGTGAGGTTGGATATTAATACCTGTCATATGTAAACATTTTAGCGTGTCAGTATGTTACTGAACAAAAAACAGGAGTTTGGCTACCTGTTGCCACAAAAGTGAAATTTGTGAGGCAGCTGCTGGTATAAAAGGAAAGAGGTTTTATTCAGGTGCTGCAAGAGATCAGGGTAAATGGTGAACTCCTATCTCAAAGCTCATCTCTTCCATAGAGCCAAGACAAAGGCAGTATTCAGAGTTCCTACTCCATTTTAAAATACAGTCTTTTGGAGCCCACAGGTGGCTGCTAAGCAGTCCAAGTAGCTTAGCTTGTTCCCAGCTGCTGTCCATTTCAGGCTCTCTCCTGGAGGCTGCATGGGGAGCCCATGTGACCGGGAGCCATGTGGCTGCTATGTCTGCAAGGTTGTGTGCTTCTGGGAAAGAGTGTGCAAATGCACGACAAATGCATCATCAGGTTGAAAAAAGAGCAAGAGAGAGGCCTCCTCCAGGAGGCTATGGGCCACATTACTGTGAAGGTCACATGGCCCATGGAGAGAACAGGCCAGTGTACCATGCAAGTTCAAGTCAGGAGCCAGCAAGCCACAAGCAAGAGAAACTCCTCCTGAAGGCCATGGGCCACGTGGCTGCTAAGGCCACGTGGCCCATGGAGACAATAGACGAGTCAACTGTCCAAGTGCAGGTTATGAGCCAGCAAACCAGAGAGCAGTAGAGAGCATTTATTTGTCCCCCTGGGACTATGTTAGTTTGGGTGTGGGTGGACTGGTGCTTTTGAATGCTTTGGGTGGGTACACCTGCCAACCAATCCTTTCTCTAACCAAGCTAGACTGACAGGCCTCTTGGTCTGGTCTAGCATCTCACCCTGGGCCACTTTGACTTCGATGGTGCATGTGCCTGCATTACCTTGGCCCCACCCCCCAATATAATGCTGAGGGCAGGGAGGAGAACTATTTCCATTACCCAATTATCTTGCTAGTTTTGCCTGCACTTGGTGTAAGAACCTCCCCCTGCCATAATTTGGGATGTGGAGACTCCCCTGGAGCTTTGTCAACTTCATGCTCCTCATATTGTAGCCCTTGCATGCTACAAGTTAGGAGTCCACTGACAGCCACCAAACCAAAGGCATAAGCAAAGGAACTCTGGAAATCATGCATGGCCTCTCAAGTAGCTTGGAGGGCAGCCTCAGCATGAGGGGTGGGGCATCTGCAGCCAAGGACAGGGTATCCCTTTGGCAGGCAGGTGGGACGCTCAAGCCAGGAGTTGGGGAAGCAGGGCAGAGAATCCACACAGTATGTGCTTGGTTACTCCAGCAACACAGTCTCACACCCCTGGTGGAAGTGCAACATGATGCTGCCTGGGAAACTCAATGTCCTCACTATGACCCGCTGCAGTTCCTAAAGGTGTTCTTTGACCAGCTGCATACCCTCACTACTTGAACTTCTGACTTCTGTCCCCAAGGAGAATGGCTTTGTGCACAAGCGGCTCCCAGGTCCCAGTCCCATGTATTAGCTCTATCCCTTGGCGGCCCCTCCTGTTCCCCACCCTCAGCCAGGGTGCAGCACTGCTACAAGCCAGAGCCTCTTTGGTAGTACTGTGTAACCATAAATGAATATGGTGACTTTCACAAATATAGTATACATAGATTATTTTAACACTTTCTTAAGGTACAAAAAATGAAGACTTCCAACTGTTTAATAACACACAAACATTAAAAGGCAAAAGTATGCAAATATATATTATATTGAATGACCAATGTTTCAGTATTCTATCATATTTAAAAGTTATTCAGGTAATCAAAGACGAACCACTAATTACTTAAGTGTTTTAAAGATAACTAAGGATGTTAGAGATTTTGGTTACATTGACATTCTACAGAACACAATTGTTGATATGAAAAATTTTGTCAGAATTATAATTTAACTTAGTTGAATACATAATTTTATATATTCCATAATCTTACATGTTTGTATTATATTTTCCACTGATTAAATTAAAGAAAATATATAGTTCTTTTGCCCTGGCAGGGTAGCAGTTGATTAGAGCATCATCCTGATACAACAAGGTTGCAGGTTAGATCCCTGGTCAGAGCACTTACAAGAGATAAGCAATGAATGAGTGTATGGGTAAGTGGAACAACAAACTGATGTTTCTCTCTCTCCCTGTGTCTCTAAAAAACACAAATCAATAATGAAAACATCTCATATTTAAAAAAAGAAGAAGATGTATTGTTCTTTTAAAAACCAAACCATCAAACTAGCCCCATTTATCCAAGAATTCACCATAGTCCTATGGTGTTGGATTCTTATATAAAAATACATCTGAGGCCAGGTATTTTTATGAGATTTGTTTCTTCTTAAAAGGCCACAACTTTCAAAGTATGCAATGGTTTTCCCCTGGAATTCTTGTGTTTGTTTATAGGTTGTAAGCTTTTTTAGTCTTTATAAACCAACAAAGTTGGAGCTCCTTTAACTTTGGAGCTTTTATAATCATATTCGTTAATACAGGATGGGGGAAAAAGTAAGTTTACAGTTGTTCATAATGACACAAGAGTACACTCTGTGTTTTGAGTACTCACAACTGTAAACCTACTTTTGCCCCATCTTGTATACTCCAAAGATAGGATATTATTTCATACTTATGAAATAAGATATAAAAATTACTTTTAATTACAGACACAAAGACACCCTGAGAGCTTGCAGATTTAATTCTACAACCTTACCCATGGGTAAAAAGTAAACCATGAACAAAAAACTCACCAGTCCAGATATCCAAAGGTAATTTTTTGTGGTGGATGCAACATATTTACTGAATTCATTTCAATTTACATGTTATTTCATAAGCGAACAAAATGATTCACAAACCAAATTCTCTGCCATATCCCATTCAACATAGAAGAGATTGCCACCAAATCCACAGAGATCACCAGAAGGTCAGATCATAATACTAGATTTCCAATCACTGTTGCTACCAATGAAATAATTTATCAGGTACATACAAACCAGAACTAGAATAAAACTTGGCCAAGAACCAGAAACAAAAACAAAATGCAGAATCAGAAAAAAAAAAAAAAGAAGAAGAAGAAGAAGGAGCTGCAGGAGAATCAGTGAAGGTAAAGTTGTATTTTTGGTTGGAATTCACTCTGAAGATCACAAAGATAAATGCCCTCATAACACATGAGGCACATTTCTTGAGCAAGGCAGTTTCACTAGTTCTAATGGGTAAGTCCACTTTGGCCATCTAGGTGGAAAAAATTCTATTAAATGTCCAAGTATAATTTTGTTTCTAAAATGTTAAAAATTATTCAAACACACATAGAATGACACCATCAATAATTTATGTATTTCATTAATAAGAGAAAAAGCAAAATTGTAAAGCTGATTTAAAGGAGAATTAGAGAAATTAAGAACTACATAATAAATTACGAGGAAAGACATACTGAAATAAATTGTTAAGTTTGAGACAAAAGTGGCTAACACCGGATCAGTCAATAATCCACTCACCTATAATGGCATCTGTTCTACAGAACATTAATTATTTGCATCTCTGCCAGAAAAAATCTACAAGGATATATGTACTTTCAGCCCTAAACCATAGTAACCCTAGAACTAGAGAGATCCTTAACAGGATGAAGTACAGCATTGAAAGAACATGCAAACATCCTTTTGCTTAAGCTGCAAATTTTGAATGATATTTCTTAACAGGAAAGAGAATCAGAGTAAAAGTGTGAAAAAAATGAGTTCTAATTTGTTTCTTTTTTAGACTTTTCTTTATTTCTTAGTTACTTCTTCCTCATTTTTGCAGAATGCTAAGATGCCAAGCCAGGGAGAACCTGCTCCCACTGAGAATTTTCCCTTAATTTATTAGGAAAGGCCACACTTCTAACAGTTAATTTCCTTTTAAGCAGATAAGTGCTAATGTTAATTGAATGGAAACACTTTTAGTTACATTTCTAAAAATGGAGAAATGGAGTTTGAAGCAGATCAGGTTCTAACTCCCACACTCCATGACTCCCACAAAAAACATGAATAATTTTTTACATTTACTTATGCTTGTATCATATGAGAAACTTATTTTTGGCTGTTAGTGACCAGTCTATCTCAAGAGGCTGTCTTTCAGTATAGAACATTGGTTAAGAGGGCAGCCTAACTCTTTTTAGCTCTGATTTCAAAGTGCGTTAACTCTTTGGCCTTACTTCCTTCCCCAGGTTTTATGTTGAAAGGGAATACAGAGTATTTCCCAAGAAGCAATATTATCCTGGTTTTTCATTACCTCACCAAATTCTTCAATCAGGGTTCAATTATTCACTCATCTCTCTAGCCATTAGATGTCAATTTTTAAGAGAAAGCCATCTAGGGAGTGGTTTTTACTGTACATAAGACTTACCTGAAACATGTTAAAGTCAAGATGCCTGGCCCGATTCTGTAGCACTGTGATCAGCTTAGGAGTCTGCTATTTTACACAGACCTCCCAGGGAATTCTTATTTATGTGGTCCTTCGGACATATTTTGAGAATAGGGATTGAAAACCAGTTTTTCATACCAACTGAGATAGAGGCAGAAGCCAAAAGAGGTTGTTGGTAACTATAGTATTGGGAGGATTTGGAGTTGGCCTGGCCCAAGTGGCAATTATTAACAAAATAAAATAGGTGTAGTGATCTAGGCACAGCAGTTGCAGAGATTTTTTTTTTTTAAAGCGCAGAACATTAGATACTGTAACATGAGTGCTGCCAAAAGACACCTCGCTCCAGGTATCAATGGTTTGGGCTTCAGAACAATGACGTACGCAAGAAAAATTTGACAACCAGCTTAATATATCGCTTAATGTGTACTTCAGAGAAATATTGGATCTAACACTGTAATAAGATAATAGACTCTCAGGCAGTTCTCTGACTTAAATAAATTTTAAAACTAGAATGTCCAAATGAATGAGAGATGAAGAACCCCACAGACAGGATAATATAACAACCCACACCAGAGGAAGGCAAATGGCAAAACTTTTTGTCAACTATTTGGTACTGATTGTGACCTGACACACTAACTCCTTAGGATCCAGGATGTCACTAATTGCACTGGCCACAATGTGGACTTAGAGATATTACGTAAGAGTTAGAACTGTAGTATGCTTTGTTGCACACTGCTCATGATCATACCTAATAATCCACTTTTAGAATTGTTGTCTCTTGAACTTTAAGCCACGAACTTTTCAGCTCTCAAGACCTAGTCATCATGCAAAAGATGGGATGTGTTACTAGCAAAAGGAAGTTTGAAGTAGAGACTGCTACCTGGCTATTTCAGGCTCCTTATGCCACCAGAGCAAAAGGCAGAAAAAGAGGTAAGAATTTTGGATGATGGATCATGATTATAAAGGTGAAATGAAGAGCACATCAAGAATCCTGGGGAACTTCTGGGGTCATCTCCTGTTACCATTATTTAGGGGCACCAGAGTAACAGATACATACACAGGAGGACCACAAATGACCATTTTTCTCAGAATCGAAGATTTGAGTCACTCCAGTGGGGCTGGGTTGAGTAGGCGTGGGAGGAAAAGGAAGGGAGGAGTAGAAATGATACAAGCTTAAGTGCTGCCTGAGGGAATGAATACAATGTAAGTTAAGGGAGATTTAAGTCATAAATCATAAATACTAGCTACTAAATCCTTACCAGCTACAGACACGAGGGCTTTAGCCGTAGTCTTTACATCAAATTTAATATTGCTATTTTGGTGTTTACTAATTGTAAAAAAGTACTAATTGTTCTTCACCATTTCTTTCTCTACTACTTCCTTTGTAACAGAGCACCCAGTTTTTATCTAGGCATATAACTACTCAAAGTCTGCATTTCCTTATCTCTTTAACTAGGTATGCCCATGTGACTAAGTTCTGACCAGTGGAATATAAGCAGAAATGTTGTTTGTAAAAGTCCTTAAGTGGAGGCAGGATACCATTTTCACTTCTTTTTCTTGCTGTTTGCTTTTTATTTGAGGATATTCGATCCTCCATACAGGGTAAGATAAACAAATGAGATACTTGAAGCACATAAAAAAATTAAGCCTAGATACTTGGTAAGCCTGTGGCTTATGAGTTTTAGGTAAAATTCATATGATGTGTTAACTGTAGGTAATGTGTAAGCAAGTAGCTTGTGACATGGGCAGAATTTATAAATTGTATTAAATTTAGATTTTTTTAAAAAGACTATTTTTTGGAGAGAGAGGAAGGGAGGAAGAAAGAGAGAGAGAGAAACATCTATCAGGTTCCTCTTGCACGCCCACAACTGGGGACCTGGCCTGTACCCCAGGCATGTGCCCTGACCAGGAATCAAACTGGTGACCTTTCAGTTCTCAGGCTGGTGCTCAATCCACTAAGCTACACCAGCTAGGGCTAAATTTAGATTTTAAGTAAGTTAGTAACTTGTAAGACATGTTAAAGTTACATATAACTAATGTAGTTAATGACAGAACAAATAATGCTATTATAGTTAGAAAAGGGTGGAAAGATCAAGACACAAAGTACACACACATATCTAGGCTGACAGCTCTGTCATTCTTAAGTTGGCTACTGCAACAGGCAGACTTTTAAAATGGTCCTTCAAATTTCTGGCTCCTGGTATGTATACATTTTCTCTGAGTTATTCATGAAACACTAATTTAAGTGATGTTGTGAAGGGATTTTGCAGATGTATTTAGGGTTCCAAATCTGTTGATGTTAAGATAGGGAGACTATCCAGGTGAGCCTGACCTAATTATAAGACCCTTTTAAGTCTGGGTCTAGAGGTACCAGACAGAAAGCCAGAGATTCAAAGCAGGAGAAGTTAATGTACCATTCCTGCTTTGAAGATGGGCAGGACACGGGGGGGTGGGACGGAGCGTGGCAAGGAATGTGACCAGTCTAGGAGCCAAGAGCAGGCAGCCCTTAGCAGACAGCCAGTGAGGAAACAACCACCTCAGTCCTGCAACTTCAAGGAACCGAATGAATTCTATCAATGAGAAAAATGAGCTTGAAAGCAGATTTTCCACAGAGCCTCAAATAAGAACTCAGCCCAGCTGAACCTTGATTTTAGCCTTTGTGATACCTTGAACAGAGAATCTGATCATGCAGTTGCCAGACTTCAAATCTACAAAAGTATGACTAATTAATGATTAGTTTTTTCGTCACCATAACTTTTTTATTCTTTTTTAAAAATTGTTGTTCAAGTACAATTATCTCCATGGTTATCGTTTTAAGCTGCCAAATTTGTTTACTTCGTTACACAGCAACTTGAACTAATACAGTTATGAGTATGAACTATTACATATTCATTAAGGTCCATTTTGGCCTCACATATTCTCTACCCTACAAACATAAATAACATAGTTGTTCAGTGGACTAATTAGGGAACTACAATTTGTAGCAAGGCATACTCACACTTACCTCTTATTAATAGAGCAAATGAATGTGCCAGTTCCAGACACCTTCTGTCTGCCAAGTTCCCTTGCTCAGACTCCAGTTCTGCTCCTCACAATTACACCATCAAAGGGGAGGATTGATGTGGTAGTGAGAAAGGATATATGAACATTGTGTATCCTAGGATTCAGGCAGTGTGAATCTTCCACCTTAATTGTATTCTGTGCTCACACTATTTCCTGAGTGTCTTAACCTTGGGGATTTTTCAGATGTATTTAAGATTCCAGATAAATTGATCTTAAGATAGGGAGACTATACAGGTGGGCCTGGCATAACTACAAAAACCCTTTAAATGGTCCCATCTCTTTTTTCTTATTTCTCTTTCTGTGTTTTCCATTGATTTAATAAACCACAGAATTCAAACATCTTTATTTGGTCTGCAGGCCTTTTTGTTCCATGACCTCTGTGATAGCCTTGCATGATAGTTAGAGGTTGCTATTTCATGAACATGGTTTCCCACAAGACAAATGTGAACATAATGCCTAGCACTCAAGCATCCATCTTAGAACAATGAGGTGAAAGGTCCATGGAGTAGCTGGAAGATAGTAAGACAGGGACTTGGATAGTACAGGGACTTGGGCCTGGGGAATAGAAAATACTGGATTGCCAGGATGCCAAGTTAAGACCAGGTAGTCAGAAGGAAAGCCAGGTAAGCTGGCCTCAAGAATGTCACCGCCCCCTCCACTCCCTTCTAGGAATGCAGAAGTAGCTGATCTTATCTCCCTTGTAACCACCTACTCCCTAGCAGATGTCCACTGTTGATTAAGGTTTGGCGGCTCTGTGACCTTCCTGGGGTGGTGGTAATGAGCAACACCACCATCTTGCCCCCACAGCCGCAGGCCAAGAGATAGCTGTGAGACAACCTGACAGAAGGAGGAGGTCACCCAACCCTGAAATGGAAAATTCTGCAAATGCACTTTTTAAAAAAAGCCTGCCTTTTGGAGCAAGCCCACCCTTTTACTCAAGCCCATTTTATCTATTTTCCTTAACACATTCATAATAGTAATTTAAAAGTCCTTGTCTCCCAATTCTAATATATGGGTCACTCTCTGGGTCTGCTTATAATGGCTATATTTTTTCTTGGTTGCAAGTCACATTTTCCTTTATATTTGTATGTCTTTGACTTTTTATTGTATGTTGAACATTGTATATTCAAAAATTAATGGAGACTAAAATATTATTTTTGTCCCAGAAAGTGCATATCTTTTTCATTGTCAGGAGGCTTGAATAAGAGACATTGCTTCGATGCATCTAAATGTGCTCTATTGGGTTTGGATTGCAAGTTTATTTTGTTTGGGTTTATCTCAGGTTTCAAACACGCTGAAGGTGAGATGTGGAGTTCTGTCCTGTGTGTATAGTGTACCCATTTCTCTAGCAAGACTGTGCGACTAGGCATTGTGAGACTGGCTACATCTGCCTGGAAGCAGAACTTTTGAAATGCTTCTGTCCAAACCACCACAATCCATGTATTTACAGATGCCTTAATCACAATATTCCAAGGAATATTGCTTCCGGCCAATGAACTAAGTTTACAGAAAATGAAGCATTATGATATGTTCATCTTTTAGAATCAGTTTTTATTTGTCTGAGGACATGTTTATAGCTTCTTCATTTTTAAAGATAATTTTGTTGGGTATAGAATTATGGGTTGATTTTTTTCTTTTCAGCACTTGAAAGATATTACTTTATCTTCTTATAGCTTTCATAGTTTTTTATGAGACTTGTGCTATAATTCTAAGCCTTGTCCCTCTATAGGTAATGTATCATTTTTGCTGGATGCCTTCAACATTTTTATTTGCAAATATTTGGTTTGTAGATATTTTAATATGATATACTTAAGATATGTGGTTTTGATATTTATTCTGCTTGGTGTTTGCTGAGTTTCTTGAATCTGTGACTTACTGTTTGTCATTAATTTTTTTTAAATTAACCGTTATTTATCCAAATATTCTACCACGTTCTTTCTTCTCCCTCTGTGATTCTAATTGTGCATCTATCAGATCATCTGATATTGTCTCACATTTCTTGGATATTCTGTTCTGGTTTGGGTTTTTTTTTTTTTATTGTTGCCTTTCATTTTGGGTAAATTTTATTGACCGGTCTTCAAGGTTTTTTATTCTCTGCTTACTTCTACTAAGTCTACTGATGAGCTAATCTAAGCCATTTTTCATCTCCATTACTGTGTTTTTTATTTTGATCATAATTCATTCCTTTCCACTACTTTCCAAAGAGGATCTGTCTTTTGTAGCTCTTCTAGCCATATTCTACTATTATTTTGCAAATCAAATCACTTTGACTTGATTTGGTAGTGGGTAAAAGAGGGGGACATCCTATGATGTTCAGATTAAGACACAGCTTTAAGTGGGCACTGTAAACTTGGGTCTTGAGGTTTGAACTTCATAAGTGCCCCTTTCTCTCCTGGAGATGTAGTACTAGGCCTAGCATATCTTCCTGTTTTTCCTAGGGGTAGAAAATTTTTTTTGTCCTATTATTTTTGTTGCTTTTTCTATTGCAAACTAAGTTTTTGTTCCATAGAAGAGATAGGAGACTTGGGTTTCAGCAGTGGCTGCTGTTCTCCTCCCTCAGCCAGCAATGTGATGGAATCTTTCTCTGGATTCCCCCCACTCTTCCTTATGAGAACCTGGTTGAATTTTTGGAGGAAAAACCTACAAGAGTCTGCAATCCCCTGTAGGTTTGTGTCTCTCAGGAGCATCACTCTTATTTTAGCCCACATCTAACCTTAACAATTTGGTTTAAAAAATTCTAGCTGCATCTTCTTACTGGCTTACGTGATGTCTGGAAGCATCTGCCCAAGGTAATGAAGTGGTCAGATCTCGGTATTTCTCTGTATCTCTCCAGATTTCAGGTGGGCTGTAACTGTAGTTCTCATATAGGTCCAAGAAGAGTCATTAAATGTCCAGCTTGTTTTTCTTGTTGCAAGGGTGATACTCTTTCCATCTCTTTGTATATCTGAGCTGAATTTGGAAGCCAAGAATGGCCTTCAGAAGGCTCAACAGGATGGGGCTGAGACATGTCCTCCAGTTTGCAGTATGTGCTCTGAGTATGTGACAAAACCAGGATTCATAGGTCTCAAAATCAAGGGCTGGAAACGGCTGTACCTCCTTTTGTAGTTACAATTAAGGTTCCACTAGTGAATTTTTGGTTTCCTATCTCCCAACTTCGGGCTTTGCTGGTTTGGAGGTATCAGTTACCAAAAGAAAAATATCAGTTACCATTTGTATCAACAAATGGACACATTAATTCCATTAAACTGGAAATTACCTGGCTTTTAGGACAACTCAGTGAACCAACAGGCAGAGGGAAATTACAGTACTGTATGGGGTAATTAATACTATTAAGGCAAAAGTAGATTGTTGCTACATAATGGCATAAAGAGAAGTATATCTGGAACACAGAAGATGCTCTGGGATACCTCTTACTACTCCCATATCCTATGATAAAAATTAATGGAACACTACAGCAAACCAATAAAGTTAGGACTGATAATGGCACAGACTCTTTAGAAATAAAGGTTTGGATCATCTTATCAGATAAGGAAACACAAGCATTTGAGAAAAATGGCAACATGTAATGACTAGTAGAAGGCAGTTATAAATATCATTTACCACCATGTGATTAATTGCTATAAATAATATTATTCACAAACATGTGATCATTTGTTATCCTAACACTTAATAGTCATTCTTCTCCTTCCGCTGAACCCAGAATGATGCACTTCTCTTATCAGAAGGAGGAAGAGTGATTATGGACAGATTAAAAAATCATTGTGAGCTCTAGAAGCTTTCATGAGAAGGTATTATGAACTGGCTGGCTCTGTGCTTAATATCTGTAATTCAACCTTAGAGTCATAAAGACAGATTCAAATTACCACTCTTATTGTACTTTGGAAACTGAATATATTTTATTTTATTTCATTTCTTTTCTTTTTCACAAAACTGTGTGTCATCCTTGTTCAGGAGCCATGCTAATCTTCTTTGTATTGTCCCAATTTTAATGTATGTGCTGCCAAGGTGAGCACTGAATGTACTTCATTTTAAATTAGGGACAATAACTACTACATATTATTCATTACAATTTTTAAAAGCACCCAACATAGGGCCTAGCATACAGTATGTTAGTTTCCTTAATCCCTTCTCATTTCTAAAGGATCTATACCCTTTCTATAGGGTATCTAAAGGATCCCTAAAGGATCTAAAGGATCCCTTTAGATACCCTATATAGGGATCCTATAGGGATCCTTTCTATAGGGATCCTTTAGATACCCTATATCTAAACATCAACCTATATCAACTATACTAGTAAGTTAATAAATAAATGGGTAAACAAAGAGATGGTAATATATTAATGTCACTTAGAAATATGTAGCCAAGTAGCAGATAGAGCTTAAGAATTGAAAGTGGTTGATTTTGGAGAAAGGGGTGGAATAGGGAGGGACAGAGTAGTAGAGTGCTATTTTTATTTTAAGACTTTTAGCACTATTAGATTGTTAAAATTATCTGCATGTATTAGTTTAGTAAAAATAAAAATGAATAATTTTAATAAATAATTTCAACAAAAAGATAAATGATAATATGATAAAAGAATGAAACTGTTAAGTATCCAACTATTAACAAATATTAATATCAACAAATATTAAGTTCCTACAATCACTAGCAAAATGACACTACTGCACTAAATGATGTGTGCAGCAGATACCCTTTCGGTTGGAAGAATTTCTTAAAGTAGAACCTTTCTAGTCTTTTCTTTATACATGTTAAGAATGTTCTTGCTTAACTGCTGTGCATTGAGCTGTAGTATAGAATAATTAGAAAGGTATAAAATGTCTTGAATAAAATTGCAGAGTCCAAATGTCCAAAGTAACAAAATGGCCTCAATAAAAGAGCGATCTGAAAAAGGTATCTCCCTGACCAGTGTGGTTCAGTTGGTTGGGTGTCATCTCGCAAAGCAAAAGTTTGGGGGATTGATAAACTAGTACATCTATAGGGATCCCTATAGTATATCTATAGGGATATAGGTATATATATTTCCTTGCTGAATATATATACTATAATATATAGTATATATATTCAGTATATATATAATATATAGTATATATATTCAATATATATAGTATATATATTCAGTATATATATATACATACTATAATATATGGTGTATATATTCAGCAAGGAAAATATATGTACACACACACATATATATTCCTGCTTAATATCCTGAAAACCTTGTTATTTTTCTTTAGTTTATTCCTTTCTACCTCTACTACCTTTAAATACAGGTCTTTCTATATTAGGAAAAAAATACTGATTTGTATCTTGTAGACTAGAACATCCTAACCGATACACCAAGGTACAATGATGAGCCGTTTCTAGGTTACAGACATGCAAGTACACTGCACTTCTTGGCTATTAGTGCTGTCAGCTTGGGTCTAGGGCAGCTCAAACCCCAGTTATCTTTTTCTCCCCAGACCATGAGCAGCCTCTTTCATTCACCACAGTGTCCCATACAAAAGCAGTGTTGTCAATTTTTAATTTGTACTTTGACTAAAAATACTATAATTCTACAAAGGAAAACTAGAGAGATTGATTGCTGGAATTAATTTAATTTTCCAAAAATCATTTTATCAGTATAGATTGGATAAGAGCTGGAATATAAAAATTAGGTACAAGGTGCTTTGATTTCCTTTGAATTTTTTCTTTCTTTCCTTTCCTTTTCTTTCCTTTCTTTCTTTTCTTTTCCTTCCTTCCTTCCTTCCTTCCTTCCTTCCTTCCTTCCTTCCTTCCTTCCTCCCTTCCTCCCTCCCTCCCTCCCTCCCTCCCTCTCTCCCTCCCTCCCTCCTTCTCTCTCTCTCTCTTTCTTTCAAAGAAGAAAGAGAGGAAAACATCACATAAGAGAGAATTATTAATCAGTTGCCTCTCACACCCTGACCAGGAACTGAACCTGCAACCCTGGTATGTGCCCTGACCAGGGATCAATCCCCCAAACTTTTGCTTTGCGAGATGACACCCAACCAACTGAACCACACTGGTCAGGGAGATACCTTTTTCAGATCGCTCTTTTATTGAGGCCATTTTGTTACTTTGGACATTTGGACTCTGCAATTTTATTCAAGACATTTTATACCTCTCTAATTATTCTGTACTACAGCTCAATGCACAGCAGTTAAGCAAGAACATTCTTAACATGTATAAAGAAAAGACTAGAAAGGTTCTACTTTAAGAAATTCTTCCAACCGAAAGGGTATCTGCTGCACACATCATTTAGTGCAGTAGTGTCATTTTGCTAGTGATTGTAGGAACTTAATATTTGTTGATATTAATATTTGTTAATAGTTGGATACTTAACAGTTTCATTCTTTTATCATATTATCATTTATCTTTTTGTTGAAATTATTTATTAAAATTATTCATTTTTATTTTTACTAAACTAATACATGCAGATAATTTTAACAATCTAATGGTGCTAAAAGTCTTAAAAATAGCACTCTACTACTCTGTCCCTCCCTATTCCACCCCTTTCTCCAAAATCAACCACTTTCAATTCTTAAGCTCTATCTGCTACTTGGCTACATATTTCTAAGTGACATTAATATATTACCATCTCTTTGTTTATCCATTTATTTATTAACTTACTAGTATGTTGATTAGGATTCTTCTCACTAATACCTCGTCCTCTGTACTGCTCTTCCCTTTATTCTCTCAACATAGCTAAAGCATTATGAATTCAACATTCAATATTTACATTATTTGGAGTAGGTAAATATTACTGGCTGTTGAACCAAGTAGTGTCCTAAGATTATATTTCTCTTCTTCTCGAAATCAGTTTTTCTTATGGATAGTAACTGCTCTGTATTTCATATGTTTGTTGTTCTTTTTGTTGAGGATTGTTTTCCTACACCCTCAAACATCTTCTAAAAATAGTTTTTCATGTGGTCCATAGCATCAGATTTCTAAAATTTCCATTATTTCCCTGTGGAGATGTCTCCCAAGCATTCTTTCCTATTCTGCTCCAATCATGACTTGTTCTTTTCCTTTTTATTCAATCCTCCAATTCTTTCCACTCTACTATATTGTGATTTTTTTTTCTGGAACTTATTTCTTCTTTTTGGTTAATGTCCTCATTTTGATAGATGGCATTCTGATTAACATTCTCATGAAATTGTATGTGAGGGGTAAAGTTTTAAAAAATATTTTTAATTCTTCAATTACAGTTGACATACTGTATTATAGTAGTTTCAATTATACAACATAATGATCAGACACTTATATAACTTACAAAGTGATCACCCCAATAAGTCTAGTAACCAGCTGGCACTATACATAGTTACTGCAATATTATTGGCTTTATTCCCTATACTGTACTTTACATTTTAGTTAGTGTTTTTATAACTGGCAATTTGCACATCTTAATCCCTTTCTCTTTATCACCCATCCCCCAATCCCCTCATATCTGACAACCATCAAAACGTTCTCCGAACCTATGAGTCTGCTTCCCCCTTGTCTGTTCACTTATCTTGTTTTTTTAGATTTAACATATAAACAAAATCACATGGCACATTTTCTTCTCTGTCTGACCCACCCCACCTAGCACAACACCCTTCAGGTCTATCCATGTTGCTGCAAATGGCAAGATTTCAATCACTTTCATGGCTGAGTAATAGTCCATTGTATACATGTACCACTTCTTCTTTATCCATTTGTCTTTCAATGGCTATCTAGGTTACTTTTATATCTTGGCTATTGTAAACAATGCTACAATGAACATAGGGATGCATATGTCTTTTTGAATTAGTATTTTGGGTTTCTTCAGATAAATACCCAGAATTGGAGTTGCTGGGTCCTGCTTGTCACTTGTTATAGCCTTTCTTTTAAAGTCTATTTTTGTCTGATATAAATATTGCTACCTCAGATTTTTAAAATTTCCATTTGCATGCAATATCTTTTCTATCCCTTTACATTCAGTCTGTGTGTGTCTTTTTATCTAAAGTGGGTCTCATAGGCAGCATATGTATAGATCTTTTTTTCCTCTCCATATAACTACCATATGTCTTTTGATTGGAGCATTTAATCCATTTACATTTAGGTAATTATTGATAGGTATGTAGTTATTGCCATTTTATTATTCACATTTTTAAAATCTTTTTCTCCCTTCCTCTTAAAGAAGTCTCTTTAACATTTCTTGCAATACTGGTTTGGTGATAATGAACTCTTTTAGCTTTTTCTTATCTGGGAAGCTCTTGGTCTGTACTTTGCTTCTAAATGACAGGTTTGCTGGGTGGAACAATCTTAGGTATAGATCATTGTTTTTCATCACTTTGAATATTTTGTGCCATTTCTTCAGGCCTGCCAAGTTTCTGTTGAGAAATAAGTTGAGTTTTATTGGAGCATCCTCATGAGTAACTAACTGCTTTTCTCTTGCTGCTTTTAAGATTCTCTGGCAACTGATTGATGTCTCTCTCTCACATAAATGTTTCTCTACTTTTTCTCCCTCACTTCCCCTCTAAAGATAAATAAGTTAAATCTTAAAAAATATTCTCTCTTTGTCTAACCTTTGGCATTCTAATTACTGTGTAATATGACTTGGTGTGGGCTTCTTTGGGTTAATCTTGTTTGGGCCTCTCTGTGCTTCCTGGACTTGTATGTCTATTTCCATTGTCAGGTTAGGAAAGTTCTCCATCATTATTTCTTTAAATAGGTTCTCAATTCCTTGTACTCTCTCTTCTCCTTCTGGCACTACTATAATGAAAATGTTAGTACACTTGATATTGGCTCAGAGGCTCCTTAAACTATCCTTATTTGGGGGGCATTTTTTTTCTGTTCTGATAGGGTGTTTCCTGCTATTTATCTTCCAAATCACTAATGTGATCCTCTGCTTCATCTAGTCTACTGATGGTTCCTTTTAATGTATACTTCATTTCAGTTATCGTATTCTTTATATATGACTGGTTCTTTTTTTGCTTTCTATCTCTATTTTTATATTTCCTATCTTTCTGTTGGATCATCTAGTCTTCCCCTGAATTCATTGAGCATCCTTATAACCAATGTTTTGAACCCTGCATCTGGTAGATTTTGTCTCCATTTTGTTTATTTCTTTTTCTTGAGTTTTGTTCTGTTCTTTCATTTGGGACATGTTTCTTTGTTTTCTCCTTTCGGGTAGAAGGTCTCCTTGTGTTTGTTTCTACATTAGGTAGAGCTGCTGCACCTCCTAATCTTGGTAGAGTGGCTTTATGTAGTAGGTGTCATGTGGGGTCCAGTGGCACAGTCCTTCTGGTTACCAAGCTGGGTGCTCTAGGCATGTTTTTGTATGGGGTGTGTGTACCTCCTGTTGCAGTTGAGCCTTGATTGCTGTTGGCATATGAATGGGAGGGATTGACCTTCAGGATGATTGGTTGTGAGGAATAGCCATCAATACAGTATAGGAGCTTCTTGTGCAGGGGCTGATCCTATGGAGCTTTGATTTACTTTAGCAGGGCTCTGGTGCCTGCTGAGTCTGCCTTTTTGGTGAGTCATTTGTGGAGGTGGTTGGCTGGTGCTCTACTGTGGTCTGATGCTGACCACTAGATAAATTGGTTCTGAGCATTCTTGGAAGAGGATCTAGTGCAGGCCAAAGTCATTCGTGGCCTGTGCCTGGCCTGGGGTCACTTGGTATGAGCTGCAAAGTGATCTGTAGATGGTTGCTGCTCATGCTGCAATTGGAGGTGCCTAGAAGTGGCTAAGCTGTAAAATGAGGCTGGCTGCCACTAGTGCCAGGCTTGGGGCTGCTTAGCAAGAGGTATGGAGCATGTTTAGGCCAGATGCTGCTTGTTCGGAGTTTGTAAAACTGAGAGTATTAGGAAATTCCACAGCATGATCCAAGACAGGCCTTTTACTGGAAAGCTACTGGAAACTGCTTGGGTGGGTCTGAAAGTGTGATGGAGTAGGGTATCAGGGTATCACTAAGACAGAGTGAACAATGTTAGACATGTTAATGAAGATTCAGATGTGGTGCCTGCCTGTGTCTGCATGCTGGATCGAGGGAAGTGCTCATTAAGGGAATAATGGCTTCACCAGCACTTCTGAAAGAAACCTGCCACTCTAGCCCTTGCCCTGAATCCAGACAATTCAGTTTCTCTTAATATGTCCTATTGCTTTTTGAGCCACTTCTCTAGCATAGGAGCTCAGAGTGAGTGGGTCCATCAGCAAATAAGACTGTGCATCGGCCCTTTAAGAAGAGCACCTGGGTCTCCAGAAGGCCTTTGTCTTAGCCACAAACCCTCAGCTACTATCACCACTGGTTTTCTCAGCCAGAAACTATGAGGACTAGCTTTGAGCAGTGGCAGTATGTAGCCTATGAGGTTTATCTGAGGTGCAATTACTGCTAATTGAAAAAAAAAAAGAAGTTATGGGGACTTCCAGGTGCTGGGGAACATGGTGTGGGGCTAAGACCCCTCACTTCTTAGTGGGGCAGACCTCCTCAACAGAGATATCCCTTCTTATTATCAACCATGACACTGGAATATAGGACCACCCTAACCCATCTGCCCCGACCTACCAGTTTCAACATGGCTTATTCTTCATATTCTTAGTTATAGGATTTATGTTTAGCTAGTCTTCTGGCAGTTCTCAGTGATGGTTGTTTTGTAGCTTAGTTATAATTTTGGTACGGTCATGGGAGGAAGCTTGCACGGGGTTTATCTACTCTGCCATCTTGACCAAAATTAAAAGGTGAAGTTTTGAGATTTTACCTGTCAGAAAATGTCTATTCTAGCTTCACATCTTCATATATGATAATTTAGTTACACAATTTTAATTCTGAGAAGCACTTTCACTCAGAAATTTGAAGATACTTCAAAATTTCCTGCCCTGGCTTGTGTAGCTCAGTGGATTGAGCACAGGCCTGTGACACAAAGAGTCGCTGGTTCGATTCCCAGCCAGGGCACATGCCTGGGTTGTGGGCCAGGTCCCCAGTGGGGGACACATGAGAGGCAACTACACATTGATGTTTCTCTCCCTCACTTTCTCCTTCCCTTCCCCTCTCTCTAAAAATAAATAAATACTTTTAAAAAATTAAAAATTTCCTTAAGCTTCCAATATTATAATTGAAAGCTTAGTATTATTTTTCATTTTTGATACTATATATGTGGCCTATTATCCCCTTGCACTCATATTGCCATAAACTTTGGGGATCATTTCTCTATTCCCAAGATCTTAAAACTTCAAAGTAAAGGACCTAGGTAACTAAATTTCAATAAACTCTTTGAATTTGGGCTCTTGAATCCTTTAATTTTAGGAAATTTTCTTCTCATATGTCTTGAAATTGTCTTTCCTTCTCTTAGATCTTTTGTCTTTTTTGAACTACTTAATGGATGCTGAACCTCCTAGATTGATCTTATGCTTTAGAATATTTTTCCTCTTATTTTCCATCCTTTATCTGTCTTGAATTTGACAAGTTAACATTCCAAAACACTTTAATTTTTAAAAATTTTGGTAATAATATTTATAATATCCAAAATCTTGTTCTATGTTTTTTTAATCATGGGAAGATATACATAAAATTACCAATTCAACCATATTTAAGTTTACAATTAAGTGGCATTCAGTACATCCACAATTTGGGGCAACAATATCTACTATCCATTTTCAGAAAATTTTCATTATCCCACAGCCGACACTCTGTACTTGCTTAACAATTACTCTTCTTTTCCCACTTCTTGCAGTCCCTGGTAACCTTTATTCTACTTTATAGCTCCATGAATTTGCCTTGTTTAGGTACTTCATCTAAGTGGAAACATACAATATTTGTCCTTTTGTATCTGCCTTATTTTACTTAGCATAATGTTTTCAAGGTTCATCCATGTGGCATCATATATCAGAGTTTCATTACTTTTTATGGGTGACTAATATACCATTGAATGTATATACTATATTTTATCTGTTCATATGTTGATGGACTTGGGTTTTTTCCTCCACCTTTTGGCTATCGTGACTAATACTACTATAAACATTTGTGTACAAGTATCTCTTTGAGTCTCTTCTTTCAATTCTGCTGGAAATATAACTTAAGAAGAAAATTGCTTGATCTATGGTAATTCTATGTCTAACTCCTTGAGGAAATGACAAACTGTTTTCCATGAATGCTTCCCCATTTTACATTCCCATCACCATTGCATTGAGAGTTCTAATTTCTTCAGATTCTTGTTAACATTTCTTTCTTTTTCTTTTTTGGTGATAGCCTTCCTAACTGGAGTGATGTGGTATGTGATTGTCATTTCGATTTGCATTTTTATAATGACTAATGTTGTCTAGCACCTTTCCATGTGCTTATTTGTATATCGTTTTTTGACATGTATCTATTCAAATGCTTTTCCTGTTTTTGAATTGGCTTTTGTTGTTGAGTTGTAGGAATTCTTTTTTTTTCTTTAATCTTATTTACAGAGAGGGGAAGGGAGAAGGGAAGAGAGAGAGAGGAACATCAAATGTGCAAGAGAAAGAAACAGTTGCTTATCACATGCCTCTAACCAGGGACCCAGTTTGCAACCCAAGCATGTGCTCCAACTGGGAATCAAACCAGCAGTCCCTTGGTTCACAGGCTGGTGCTCAATCCATTGAGCCGCACCAGCCAGGGTGTAGAAATTCTTTTTAATTCTGAATATTAATCCAGATGTACAAAAATGTTGTTCTAATAAGTGGGTTATCTTTTCACTCTCTTGGTAGTGTCCTTTAATGCACATATTTTAAAAATGAGATAAATTGACATATAACATTGTATTAGTTTCAGGTGTACAACATGATTCATTATTTGTATATATTGTGAAATAATTACAACAATGACAACATCCATCACCACAAATAGTTAGAACTTTTTTCCTTATGATAAGAACTTTTATGCTTTATTCTATTAGCAACATACAATACAGTATTATTAACTATAATCACCATGCCGTACATTATATCCCCATGACTTGTTTATTTTATAACTGGAAGTTTGTACCTTTTGATGCTCTTCACCCATTTGGGTCATCCCTGACCACACACCTGTTACACCCAAATGTTATCTATATCTTTGAGTTTAGTTTTTTATTTTATTGGGTTTTTTTAGATTCTTTATATACATGAGCTCATTCAGTATTTGATTTGTCTGACTTGTTTCACTCAACAAAATGCCATCAAGGACCATCCATATTGTCACAAATGTCAAGATTTCATTCTTTTTATGACTTAATAATATTACATTTACGCATATAAAACATCCTATTTATACATTCATTCATTTACAGACACTTAGGTTGCTTCCATGTCTTGGCTATTGAAATAATACACAATGAATATGGGAGTGCATATATCTTTTTGAATTAGAGTTTGAATTTTCTTTATCATTTTTTATTTTCAATTACAGTTCACATACATTATTATATTAGTTTCAGGCATATACTCCAGTGATTAGACATTGCATAACTTAATAAGTGATCATCCCAACAAATCTCACACTCATCTGACACCATGCATAGTTATTAGAATATTATTGACTATATTCCCTATGCTGTAAATTTACATCCCCATGACTATTCTGTAACAACCAATCTGTAGTTCTCAAGCCCTTCAACTTTTTTGCCCATCCCTTATCCCCCTTCTGGCAACTGTCAAAACATTCTCTGTATCTATGAGTCTGTTTCTGTTTTGCTTGTTAATTTAGTTTGTTTTTAAGATTCAATTGTTGATAGATGTGCATTTATTGCCATTTTATTGTTCATAGCTTTCTTTTTCTTCTTCTTATTCCTTTTTAAAAAGATTTTATTTACTTATTTTTAGACAGAGGGGAAGGGATGGAGAAAGAGAGGGAGAAGAACATCAACATGTGGTTGTCTCTCGTGTGTTCCCTACTGGGGACCTGGCCTGCAACCCAGGCATGTGCCCTGACTGGGCATCGAACTGGTGACCCCTTTCTTCACAGGCCAGCACTCAATCCACTGAGCCACTCCAGCCAGGTCATTATTCTTTTATTCTTGTTTTTGTTCTTGTTCTTCTTGTTTTTCTTGTTGTTGTTCTTCTTATTATTATTCTTTTTCTTATTCTCCTTCTTCTTCTCCAGGAAGATCCTTTAACATTTCATATAATACTGGTTTGATGGTGATAAACTCCTGTAGCTTTTTCCTGTCTGAGAAGTTGTTTATCTGTCCTTTGATTCTAAACGATAGTTTGCTGGGTAATCTTTGTTGTAGGTCCTTGCTTTTCATCACTCTGAATATTTCTTGCCAATTCCTTCTGGTCTGCAAAATTTTTGTTGAGCAATTAGCTGACAGTCTTATGGGAGCTCCCTTGTAGGTAACTAACTCATTTTCTCTTGCTGCTTTTAAGATTCTCTCTCTGTCATTAACCTTTTGCATTTTAACTATGTGCCTTGGTATGGGCCTCTTTGGGTTCATCTTGTTTAGGACTCTCTGTGCTTCCTGGACTTGTATGTCTATTTTCTTGCCTCAGTTAGGGAAAAATTTCTGTCATTATTTTTTCAAGTAGGTTTTCAATTTCTTGCTCTCTCTCTTCTCCTGTGTGCCCCCCTCCCCACCGCCATGATGTAAATGTTGGTATGCTTGAAATTGTCCCAGAGGATCCTTACACTATACACATTTTTTGGATTCTTTTTACTTTGTGCTTTTCTGTTTGGGTGTTTTTTGCTTCCTTGTATTCCATGTCACTGATTTGATTCTTGGCTTCATCTACTCTACTATTGATGCCCTGTATATTATTTTTCATTTCAGTTAATGTATGCTTCACTTCTGACTGGTCCTGTTTTATGCTGTTGAGGTTCTCACTAGGTTTACTGAACATCCATATGATCAGTTTCTTGAACTCTGCATCTAGTAGATTGCTTGTCTCCATTTTAGTAAGCTGTTTTTTTCTCGAGTTCTGTTCTTTCATTTGGGCCATGTTTCTTGTCTCCTCATTTTGACTATGCCTCCCAGGCTTGGTAGAATGGTCTAATGTAGTAGGTGTCCTGTGCAGTCCAGTGGCATAGCCTCTCTGATCACCCAAGCTGGGTATGTGAGGTACATCCCTCATGAGGGCTGTATGCCTTCCTCCTGTTGTTGAGTCTTGATTATTGTGGGCAGGCCAATGAGAGGGATTTAACCCCAGGCTGATCAGCTGCAAGGACTGGCTACAACCACTGACCACTGACCTCCAACTACCTGCTTTGTTGGGGCCCATCCCACAAAGCAGGGCTTACTTAAGTAAGTCAGTTAAATCTGCCCCTTGAGTGTTTTGTTTGTGAAGGTGGTTGGGTGGTAGTGTTTCAATGTGGTCTGAAGCCGTCCACTGGGTGCTCTGGCTCTAGGGTTTCTCAGAATGTGCAGGCCAAGGTCAGCCACAGTCTATGTTCCAATGAGCCACAAGGCATGAGATACAAAGCAATCTGCAGATGGCTGCTATTTGTGCTGGTCTTGGAGATGCCCAGTCAAAGCCAACCTGTGAACCAAGCCTGGCTTGGTGTCTGGTTGCTGCTAGTGCCAAGCCTGGGGCCACTTAGCGAGATGTACAGGGCATGCTGCAGCCAGACACTACATTTTGGAGAGATTTTAGGAAAATTTGAAGCGTGATCCAAGACAAGCCCTTCCTATTGAAAAGCCACTGTAAACAGCTTGGGTGGGCCCAAAAGTTGGGTGGGACAAGGCCTCAGGGAATCACCAGGGCAGGGCAAACAGTGTGAGCCAGGTTGATGGAGTCACTGATACAGCACCAGCCTACCAGCGCTTTAAGGGAGGACTCATCATAGAAACAACAGCCTCTGCCAGCAGTTCTCTCTGGGAGAAAGCTACCCCTACAGTTCTCACCCTGATACAAACAATTCAGTTCCTTGTTGTATGTGTCTTGTACCTTTCAAACTAATGTCCTTGCACTGGAGCTCAGCAGGAGTGAGTCTGAGTTAGTCTATGCATGGGCCCTTTAAGAGGGAGTGCCTGTGATTCCAGAAGCCTCCATCTCCCTCTGCCTCTATACCCACTGGTTTTTACAGCCAGAAGTCATGGGGACTTCTCTTTCTGGCACCAAAACTTTGGGATGGGGGACTGGGTGTTGGGCTGGGACCCCTCACCCTTCAAGGAGGACTTCCACAGCTCAGATATCCCTCCTGGTTTTTATCTGTCACACATGGGGGTGTGACCAGCCGATTCTGCTTCTCTGCCCCTCCTGCCAGTCTTGATGTGGCCTCTTCTTTAATTATGTAGTTATAAGACTTCCATTCAGCTAGATTTCAGCCATTCTGAATGTTGGTTGTTCTGTAGTTTTGTTGTAATTTTGATGTGGTTGTGGGAGGAGGTGAGTACTGTGTTTACCCACTCTGCCATCTTGACCTGAAGTCAAGTGTTTGAATTTTCTTTGAATAAATACATAGAAGAGGAATTACTAGATAATAATGTAGTTCTCTTTTTAGTTTTTTGAGGAACCTCCATACTATTTACTAAAGTGGTTACACCAGTTTACATTCCTACCAACTGTGTCTGAAGGTTCCCTTTTCTTCATATCTTTGTCAACACTTGCTATTTTTTGTCTTTTAGATAATAGTCACTTTACTAGATATAAAATGATATCTTACTGTGTTTTGGATTTGCATTTCCCTGATGATTAGTTGTCAGTACACTTTTTCATGTATTGTTGGCCACCTGTATATCTTCTTTGGTAAAAATGTCTATTAATATCCTCTCCTCATTTTATAATTTGATTGAGGTTTTTTTGCTTTTAGTTGTATGAGTTTTTAATATATTTTGGATATTAACTCCTTATCAGATATATGATTTGCAAATATCTCCAGCCTTCCTGTAGGTTGCCTTTTCATTTTGTTGAGTTTCCTTTTTTGTGTAAGACATTGTAGTTTGAAGTATCCCCACTTGTTTATTTTTATTTTTAATTTTTTCACTGTTCACAATCTCCCATCACCCAAACCTCCACTCCAAGAATATAAGCTCCAACAAAGCTGTGATGTCTTCCCTGGGATTTTGCTGATCCTGGCAAAGTTGGAGTGAGCCCTGGGAATTGCATCCCCTGGACACTTGAGCCTGGTGTGCCAATCCTCCCTTTTCCATGGTCAGGCTCTTCCAATTAATCTGCTTGCTCACAGACACAGGAGGAGAAATCTTTGAGCAAGCGTATGACTGTTTCCCATGGTGAAGGTCTTGAGGGCACTGTCTTCATGGGCTCCCTTCGTTTCAGGAGCCTCCTGGCCACAGCAGTATGGGCTGACTGGGGAGGAAGCTGGGGCCATAGTCCCTCTGTAGGGTGTCAGGGTGCCTCTGGCCTAGGCAAGGGGCCACCCACCCAGGGGGCCCTCCTGCGTCAGATGGGGCTGACTTTCCCCACAGAACAAGATGTAGGTCTTCATTGGGGAGATGACAGGTCTTAGATTGGGGGTAGGGGCTTGGGCTGCACTAGGAGTGTTGCTAGGGAAGGCTGTTTCCCAAAAGTACAGTCAATAATAAAAGCCAGGTGAGCTCTGGGGATGGCCTTCTGATGGGCTAGCTTCCCACGTGAACTAGTCTCCAGGTCTGTCTCAAAATCCATGATGTTGGGGCTGCCCCTCTAGTCTCTAGGGCCTTATGATGAAGCTATTGCTAATGCCACGGTGCCTGATCTAGCATTGTCAGGAGGAGCAGTTTTTGGCAGTCTCTTCCAGGATGTCCCAGTTGTTTATTTTTGCCTTTGTTTTCTTTGTTTTTGGTGTCAAATCCAAAACAACAAAAACTATTGTTAAGACTGATGTAAAGAATCCTACCACTTATATTTTCTTTTAGAAGTTTCACAATTCCAGTCTTATTTTCAAGTTTTTAATCCATTTTGAGTTAGTTTCAGTATACGATATAAGAGAGTACTTCAGTTTCATTCCTTGCATATGGCTGTCTAGATTTCCCAATATCATTTATTGAAGAGACTGTTCTTTCCACATTGTATATTCTGGGTTCCTTTGTAAGAATAAATTGACCATGTATGTGTGGGTTTACTTCTGGGCTCTCTAAACTGTTTCATGATCTATGTGTCTATTTTTATGCCAATATCATACTGTTTTGATAACTATATCTTTGCAATATAGTTTGAAATCAGGATGTGTGATGCTTCCAGCTTTGTTTTTTCTCAATTTTATTTTGGCTTTTCATGATTCTTTGTCATTCCATACAAATTTAGGGAATGTTTTTTTCTATTTCTGTGAAAAATGCCACTGAGTTTTGATAGGGATTGAATTAAGTTTATAGATTGTTTTGCATAGCATGGATATTTTAACAATATTAATTCTTCTAATCCATAAGCATAAGATATTTTTCCATTTATTCAGTTGTTCTTCAGTTTTTCATTATTGTTTTATAATTTTCAGTGAATAGATCTTTCACTTCCTTGGTTAAATTTATTTTTAGTATTTTATACTTTTCAATGCGATTTTCTCAACTGAGAAAATCAATTGAGTAAATGAGATTTTCTCAATTTTTCGGATAGTTTGTTATTAGTGTATAGAAATGCCAGTTTTTTAATATATTGATTTTATATCCTGTGGCTTTACTAAATTCATTTATTAATTTGAACACTTTTTTTGTGAAGTCTTTAGGGTTTTCTATATATAATATCAGGTCAAATAGTGACAATTTTACTTCTAACTTTTTGAGTTGGATACCTTTTATTTCTTTTTATTGACTAAGTGCTGTGGCTAAGACTTATAATACTATGTATAATAAAAGTACTGAGTGTAGGCATCCTTATTTTGTTCTTGAACTTAGAGGAGAAGCTTTCAACTTTTCATCCCCCATGGTGTTAGCTGTAGGTCTGTCATGTGTGGCCTTCATTATGTTGAGGTAAGTTCCCTCTACTCATTCTGTTGTCTTTTTATCATAAATGAATGCTAAATTTTGTTGAAAGCTTTTTCTGCATCTGTTGAGATGATCATTGTATTTTATCCTTCATTTTGCTAATGTGGCATATTACACAAATTGATTTGCAGATGTAGCACCATCCTTCCATCCCTGAAATAAATTCCACTTCATAGTGGTGTGTGATACATTTTCTGTGTTGTTAAATACAGTTTGCTAATATTTTGTTGAGGATTTTAGCATTTATATTCATTCAGGATATTGGCCTGTAATTTTCTTATTTTGCTGTGTCCTTGTCTGGTTTTGTTGTCAGGTTAATGCTAGCCTCTTAAATAAATTTGGAAGTGTTTCCTCCTCTTCTACTTTTCCAAAAATTTTAAGAAAAATTGGCATTAATTCACATTGAAATGTTTGGTAGAATTTATTGGTGAAGCTATCTGGTTCTGGACTTTTGTTGTTGGGAGATTTTGATTACTAATTCAATCTTCTTACTAGTAATTGGTGTGTTTGGATTTTCTCCTTCTTCATTCTTTTACTTTTGGTAGGTTGTATATTTCTAGGCATTTATCCATTTCTTCTAGATAGTGCAATTTTTTTGCTATATAATTATACACAGTAGTGGCTTATGATCCTTTGTTATTTTGTGGTTATAACATCTCCTCTTTCATTATTGATTTTATTTATTTTAGTCTTCTCTCTTTTTTCTTGGTCAGTCTTGCTAAATGTGTACCAACTTTTAAATTTTTTTTAAAAAAGCTCTTAATTTCATTGTTCTTTTCTATTGCTTTTTTGGTCTCTATTTCATTTATTTTCACTGTGATATTTATTACCTTCCTCCTGTTAACTGTGGGCTTCACTTGTTTATCTTTTCTTGTTCCTTGAAGTGTGAAGTTAGGTTGTTTGATGCTTTTCTTGTTTCTTCATGTAGGCATTTATCACTATAAATTTCCCTCTTAGAACTGCTTTTGCTGTATCCTATGAGTTTGGCATGTTGTACCTCTATTTTCATTTGTCTCAAGGTATTTTTTAATTTCTCTTTTGCTTTCTTCTTTGACCCATTCCTTCAGGAATATTTTTATTAAAATGAAATAATTTACAAGTCTAGAATTGCTAATTTTCAAAATGAATATCATGTTTCTTTTATATTGTATAAATATCTATAAGTATGGTGTATAAATATAAGAGTAATATGTATGATTTACTATTGTAAAAATATTTTCCAAAAATTATGTATAAATTTTGGGAGTATTACAATAAGTTCTGAATGTTCATTCACAGAAACACACACTGGAACATGCAAACAAGGGAGAAAATGGAGGTTTGAAACCACTGGCAAATAAATTTGTTATACAAAAATCAATTGAATCTGTACTAGTGAAGAAGAAGCTGAGAAATTTATTTATTTTTCTTAAATGAGTTATTTTGCTGTTCAAAATTTACATACTCTAAAGCTGAGTGTGTGTCTCAATCCAGTGACCTTCACAGCATTGTAAGAGTTGCCTTTGGAGGAGACAGAGGAAGAAATATGGAGAAATAGTCTCATAAAGCTTGGAATATTAGAAGAACAGATGTTTAAGGTCACAGTTCCCATTATGGTAGTTGCTGAGGGTCAAATTCTGAATGACAAAGGCATATGTATGCCTTTTAAATGTATATATTTATTTGTAGGGTCCCTTAAAATATGGTGATCAGAAGAGAGGCCCCTCTTGCCCAGGTGTAATCTCAGTACTGGTTCTATCCTTTTTTAATGAGTACCAGTTAAGTATCTTCTAATGACTCATTTCATTTACTTACGTTACTTACATACCTTGAAAGATGGTTTAGATATCTTTTCCGTTCTCTGATGATTCTTGTATTAGTTTTCTATTTCCAGCTAACAAATTACCACAACTTTAAACAACATACATTTGTTATTTTAGTTTCTTTGTATTAGGAGTTTGGGTCTGTCTTAGATCTGTCTCTGCTCATAAACTTATAATGTTATAATCAAGGTGTTATTTGGGCTGCATTTTCATGTGAGAATTTGATTAGTTAAACTGCTTCCAAGCTCATTTTATTGGTTGGTAGAATTAATTTCCTTATGGCTATACAATCGATGGCCCTACCTTTTTAAAATTCTCATTCAAGGCCATTTTTTCATTGCTTTTAGAGAGAAAGGAAGGAGGAAGGGAGAGGGGAGAGAGAGAGAGAGAGACAGAGACAGGCAGACAGAAAAACATCAATGTGAGAGAAACATTGATTGGGTTGCCTTCTCATACATGCCCCAAACTGGGGATCAAACCAGCAACCTGGGTATGAACCCTGACGTGGAATCAAACCTGTGACTTTTCAGTTTATGGGATGATACTCCAACCAACTGAGCCACACTGGCCAGAGTAGTCCTAACTTTTTTGCTGGTTTTGTTGATTGAAGTCCACCCTCAGGACCTAGAGGCTACCCAAAGATTCTGTAAGACACTTGTAGTAAATTTCCACATCAGGTTCTTCAACATGATGCTTAGTTCTCCATCAAGGATAATCTCTTTCTTCAGGGAAGGCCCAGTTCCTTTTTTAATGGGCTTTTTCCAGATTAAGTCAGGTCCACCCGAAATAATCTCTCTCTCTTTTTAAGCTTTTATTTATTGATTTTTAAAGATAGAGGAAGAGAGGGAGAAATAAAGGGAGAGAAACACTGATGTGAGAGACAAACATCGATCAATTGTCTCTTGTAGGCCCCTGACTGGGGATCAAACCTGCAACTGAGGCATGTGATCAACTGGGAACTGAACTGGTGACCTTTTGCTTTGCAGGATGACACCCAACCAACTGAGCCACACTGGTCAGAGCCAAGATAATCTCTGTTTTGGTTAAGTCAAAATTGATTTATTTTGGACTTTAATTACATCTGCAAAATTTATTCACCTTTGCCATATTCTATTGGTTAGAAGCAAGTCATGGGTTCTGACCATACTGAAGGAGAGAGGATTATACAGGGTGTGAATGGAAGGAGGTGAAGATCATCTTAGAAGTCTGTTTACCACACTTCCTATTCCCATGAGTTTTTTCTTGAGTTTCCCCAAGTTTGCCTACTTAATGCCTCAGTAAACTTCTCTTTAAATTGGAGGAAAATAATACAAATGA
Source organism: Carollia perspicillata (assembly GCA_004027735.1). Classification (NCBI taxonomy): domain Eukaryota; kingdom Metazoa; phylum Chordata; class Mammalia; order Chiroptera; family Phyllostomidae; genus Carollia; species Carollia perspicillata. Next base: position 65,783 of record PVKM010001806.1, read on the forward strand.
TCAGGTTGTGGTTAATTCATAGTCTTTCTTTTTCTTTTTTAAGATTTTATTTATTTATTTTCAGAGAGAGAAGGGAGGGAGAGAGAGAGGGAGAGAAACATTGATGTGTGAGAGAAACATTGGTTGGTTGCCTCTTGTTTGCCCCCAAATGGGACCTGGCCCACAACTCAGGCATATGCCCTGGCAGGGAATTGAACTGGTGACCTTTTGGTTCACAGGCTGGCACTTAGTCCACTGAGCCACACCAGCCAGGGCATAATTCATAGTCTTTCTTAATGGTAGTGTAGGATGTGCAGACATAAACTGCTCAAGCTGAGCTGTTTGTACAATTAATTTTCTGACAAGTACTGCTACTACTATTACTACTACTACTACTATTATTATGATTACTGTTACCTAACACTCATAGAGATATTATTATATACCCAGTATTGCTTGAAGTGTTTTATCAGAATTTAACCTTCATAAAAACTTTACCAGATAGAAGCCATTTTTTATCATCCCCATTTTATATTTCAGGAGCTATTTGTATAGAGAAGCTTAGAACATGCAACAAGAAGTAGAGACAAATTTCAAATTCAGGTAGTAAGTCTTCAGAGCCCGTTTCTATAAGTACTCTATTAGGCTTTCCCTTGTATTATAAAACTTAGAAACTTCAGTTTTCCTTTTCAGCTATTCCGTTTTTGAGTTTATGGTATTTTTCAAAAGTTATATTTTCCTTGTTCAATTTCTGCTCAATTGCTACAACTGAAAATCATTTATTTATGTTTATTATTTTAGGTATTTTTGCTTTTTGTTTTTTTGGACTGTCTTCTGAGAGAGGTTCATCTTGTTTTACACCAGCATCTTTTTCTAAAAGCACATTCAGACAGTATATATAAATAAGGTCACAGTGGTGAATAAAATATGGAAATCCTTCAGTACTGATTGGTAAGTAGCTGCCACATACCTGAGTACTACTCCTACCATGAGGTCTGCCTCAGTCCCCAGCTGAAGAACCCTGGGACCTCTCTACAATACTCCAACTAGAAGATTAATATCTGACAAAGTAGGGGGTCTTAAAACCTGCTTCCAATCTAATTGTTTCAGTGCCTGGTGCCACAGGGCTTGATAATTATTTTGAATATCATCTTACCCAGAATTTGAAGCCATATCTTTTTTTACTCTTCAGTGTCTTTGCACTTGTCTTATCTAAGTTGAATTCTTTGTTTTATACCTATTCTGATAGTACTTTTAGTTCTACATTATGAGTTAGGTCAAATATCACCTCTTCTCTGAAATTTTCCCATACACTATGAGGAAGATTTAGGTTCTCTTGTTTTATATTTCTTTTATATTTAATGTATATCTCCATGATAGTAATGATCTCATATTGATTATCTGTATATACGACTCCCCATTAGAGGCAGTGTCATTTCTTGTGGGCATCTCCAGCACTTAGAATACTAGATACTGTACTTGGTGAATGAAATAAGAAATTCATTGGTTAGATCGACCAGTAGGTACAATGGCTGAAGAGACTATAAATGGTTGAGGATATTTGGGGATATTCAAATACAATAAAACTGTCTAGTTGGAGTTTTATGGAGGTAAGTCTAGAATATGAGCAAATCTAAAAAAATTAATCAATTGTTGAGTTAATGCAGATTTATTTTTCCTTTTCCCGTTAGTGTAGAAAATTAAGAGTGATTATAGGAGACTGAAGATGGTGATGAGATAGGATAGAGTGGATTCCATTTCCCCTACACATGGGAGAAAAACCTAGCTGATTTGAGGAACAGAGCAAACAGCCAACAGTACCCCAGCATATATGAAGAGAGGAGACCAAAAATTGTAGAGGACATTGAAAAACCAGACAGTAAGGAGAGTGCTTTAGGATAATAAGGTCCCTGGGACCAGCTCAGGGACTGGGGTGGCTGCAGCCTCAGGCCTGGTGCCCGCTGGGTCTGCCATAGAGTTCTTGGGCGAGAGCTGGGTCATTGACTCCCTCCCCTGCCAAACAAGGTTGGAGCAGCACTGGGAGAGACCTGATTGCTTGAAGTCGCAGAGAGGGGAATAAAGACTAACTGACAAACACACAGGGGCTGTGAGCCCAGAGTCTGTGGACACTGGCTGGGTGGTGGTCCTGAGGTGGTTAGGAAGGCCCTGTGCACACTTCTGTAGCATTGGGAAGAGTGCGAGCCTGAGCCTGAGGAACTGGAGGCCACCCGGTTGAGCGTGCACACCTGCAACCCAGGGAGAGTGCACTCTGAGTAAGGCCTGGCACCCACACCCAAAGCCCTGGGGAGAGGCACCCAGTGCTCACACTTATAGCCCCAGGGAGAGTGTGCACCCGAACCTGTGGAACCTGAGGGACCAGAGGCTGCTCGGGAACTGGGCTGGAGGCTCACTGAGTGCAGATCAGGAAGGGAGAAAAGCGAAACCAATCACCCCTCAGCCTGCTGCAGCCAGGAAGACCAGCAAAACTGGTATGGCCAGTTTGAAGCCAGCAAGAGGCTTTTTTTTTTTTTTAGTGATTCTTTTTTTTAAAACTTTTATTTGTTTTTTTAATCTTTCAACTCTTTTTCCTCTTTCCTTCTTTCTTGTTTTATTTCTTCTTCCTTTCTTTCCCATTTTATCTCTTCTTCTTCCTTCCTTCTTCTTCTTTTTAATTCCCACAAGTGAGACAAAAAAAACCTGGAACTGTGAAAAGACCAGAGTTGGACCCAAAGAGGGGTCATCCCAACAGCTGAGACAGTGAGACAGATTTCACTTTGCTACTACAGAGAACCTGAAAGTTATTGCATATTTGTATTTTTTTCATTATTCTTACCTCTTTTATTTCACTAGTATTTTTGTATTCCTCATCTTTCTGTCTAGTCTTCTTTGCCTGGCTGGTTAAATTGTATTGTTTGACTGGTTTCCCTTGTTCTCTCCTTCATAGTGTATTGTTAATTTACTGTCTTTCACTTCACTTGTGTTCCATTAGCACACAACTCAAGGTCCTATACTTCCTATTCTTGTTATTCAGATCACATAGATTCTGTCATATGATTGTTGCTCCATTATTATTTTAAATAATAGCTGTTCCATACAATTGTAAATACAATACAGCACCCCTCCCAGATCTTAGCCCACTTCAGTTTCCTGAACTCTATTACTATTGTGGTTAACCCTATTCCCTCACATACTACATCTATTTTCTATCCTTTATTATCACATTACCTCAGAATCTGACCTCCCACAAGCTCACTGCTTTATAGATCCAACTCACAATCCTTCCCTCCCCAACAAGAGTCTTATCTTCTTTCCACCCTTTCTAAAACGTGGCTAGTTGGGTGGTATATCACAGTTAACACTACACATAGCCAAAGGATCTCCTATCTCTTCTCTACCAGCTGATGCTCTAAATATAGAATACACTCTTGCTGTCTTAAACCATTTTTGCCTTCCCCCTCCAATTGATCACAAAAAAGAGGAGATGGAAGCTGTGAACACCAGGATACATGCTGGAAGAGGAAACCCACTAACAAAGGAACCACCAACAGATAACTACAGAAGAAGGTGAAGGAGGGAGTGGAAGCCACACTAACCTCAGTCCAGGATCTATCTGGAGATACAACTAAATAGTGGAGAAATTACCCAGAACAAAAAACTGAACAAGAGCAAGAGAGAATCCTCAAAACCTTGTATACACAGAAGGACCAGCTTCTGCACAACCTGCCCACATCAGCACAACAAAATACAAGAGGTGATAGACAGAGTGACCCTCAGTTTACCAGCTGGTGGGAAGGACCCACCAAAGACCGACCCAACAATAATCAAAACCCAAAGACAAATACAGAGCCAACATAAAAGACAGCCCAAGACCAGTGAGCTTGGGACATCAAGGAGACAGCATCACTGACTCTCACAGGTATTCTGCCATAGAAATTTACACCATAAACCCAGGGAGTCAGAACAGATGAATTTAAGAATCTGAGACTAACAAGAAGAGTCTCACAAACAATGGGAAGACAAAGAAACAATCCCCAAATGAAAGGAAAGGAAGAAGCCTCAGAAAGAATGCTAAATGAAATAGAGGCAACTTAACTATCAGATATTGAGTTCAAAGCAATGGTTATCAGGAAGCTCAATGAGCTCACAGAAAATTACTGGAAACTATAGGGAAACTACAATGAAGTCACTGCAAACTATATCAGTATGAAAAAGGAAATAGAACATAGCCACAAGGGCCAAGAGGAAATGAAGAATACAATTTCTGAACTGAAGAACAGAGTAGAAGGAATCAAAAGCAGGCTAGATGAAGCAGAAGATCAGATCAGTGAGCTGGAGGACAAGGTAGAAAAAAACACTCAGAAAGAGCAAGAAGATGAAAAGAGGCTCAGAAAGAGTGCAGAGGGATTAAAGGAAATGCAGGACAATATGAAATGTAATAATATCCATATAATAGAGATACCAGGAGAAGAAGAAGAGCAAGGGATAAAAAAACCTGTTTGAAAAAGTACTAATGGAAAACTTCCCTAATTTGATGAGAGAAAAAGTTACACAAATCCAGGAAACACAGAGAGCCCCCAATCAAGAGGAATCCTAAGAGGCCCACTTCAAGACACCTCATAATTAAAAGGGCAAAATTCCAAGATAAAGAGAGGATCTTAAAGGCAGCAAGGGAAAAACATGAAGTAACATACAAGGGAGCCCTGATAAAGTTAGCAGCTGACTTCTTAATGGAAACACTCCAAACCAGAAGAGAATGGCAAGAAATATTCCAAGTAATGAGAACCAGAGGCCTGCAACCAAGGCTACATGACTGAGTAAGGCTCTCAATCAAGTTAGAAGCCCAAATAAGGAGCTTCCCAGACAAAAGAAGTCTAAAAAAATACACCTCCACCAAAACAGCTCTGCAAGAGATGCTAAAGGGACTACTTTAAGGAAAGAAAGGAAAAGAGAGAGACAGAGAGAGGGAGAGAGAGAGAGAGAGAGAGAGAGAGGAACACAGGTACGAAAATGGCAATGAATAAGTACCTATCAATAATAACTTTAAATGTAAATGGATTAAATGCTCTGATCAAAAGACATAGAATAGCTGAATGGATAAGAAAGCATGACCCACACATATGCTGCCTACAAGAGACCCACCTAGGATGGGTCTCTAGGATGAAAGACCTACACAGACTGAAAGTAAAGGGCTGGAAACAACGTTTCCAAGCAAACAGACAGAAAAAAAAAAAAAAAAGCTGGAGTAGCAATACTCCTATCAGACTAAATAGACTTCAAAAAAGGGCCATAAAGTGAGACCTGCAAGGTTACTTCATAATACTCAAGGGAAGAAACCACCAAGAAGACATGAACATTGTAAATACATATGCACCCAGCATAGGAGCACCCAATACATACAGAAAATCTTGGAGGACTTCAAGAAAGATATTGATACCAACACAATTATAGTAGGGGATTTTAACACCCCACTGTCAAAAATGGACATATCTTCCAAACAAAATATCAACAAAGATATCGTGGCATTGAACAATGAACAGTTAAGTCCTAGATGAAATGGACTTAACTGATATATATAGAGCCTTTCATCCCAAAGAAGCTAAATGCATATTCTTTTCAAATGTACATGGAACATTTTCAAAGATAAACCACATGATAGGACACAAAATAAGCCTCAACAAATTCAAGAAAATTGAAATCATATCATGCATTTTCTCTGACCACAGAGACTGAAACTAGAAACCAACCCCAAGGAAATAAAAACCCAAACATTCAAAATCATGGCAATTGAATAGCATGTTATTAAACAATGAAAGGGTCAAGAATGAAATTAGGGAAGAAATAAAAAAGTTTGTGGAAATAAATGAAAATGAACTCACAACAACCCAAAACTTATGGGACACAGCGAAGGTAGTCCTGAGAGGGAAGTTCATAGCGATACAGGCCTGTCTAAAAAAGATAGAAACATTTCTTTTCTTTTTTCTTTTCTTTTCATTTCTTTTATTTTTTTAATATATATATATATATTTTATTGATTATGCCATTACAGTTGTCCCATTCCCCCCTTCATTCCCCTCCACCCTGCACGCCCCTTCCCACCCACACTCCCCTTCTTTAGTTCATGTCCATGTGTCATAAGTTCTTTAGCTTCTACATTTCCCACACTACTCTTGCCCTCTCCCTGTCTATTTTCTCCCCACCGTCTATGCTACTTATTCTCTGTACCTTCACCCCACCCTCTCCTCCCACTCCCCTGTTGCTAACCTTCCATGGGACCTCCATTTCTGTGGCTCTGCTCCTGTTTTAGGTGACCGCTTAGTCTGCTTTTGTTTTAGGTGTGGATGTTAATAACTGTGAATTTGCTGTCCTTTTACTGTTCATATTTTTATCTTCTTTTTCTTAGGTAAGTCTCTTTAACATTTCATATAGTAAGGGCTTCGTGATGATGAACTCCTTGAACTTGATCTTATCTGAAAAGCACTTTATATGCCCATCCATTCTGAATGAAAGTTTTGCTGGATAGAGCAGTCTTGGATGTAGGTCCTTGTGTTTCATGACTTGGAATACTTCTTTCCAGCCCCTTCTTGCCTGTAAGGTCTCTTTTGAGAAATCAGCTGACAGTCTGATGGGAACTCCTTTGTAGGTAACCGTCCCCTTATTTCTTGCTGCTTCTAGAATTCGCTCCT
>PVKM010001807.1:0-72392 GCA_004027735.1 Carollia perspicillata
GCAACTTCATCACAACAGGGCACTCAGTCATGCATCACATTTCATGCAGTTTTTTAAAATTTTTAATATATTGTATTGATTATGCCATTATAGTTGTCCCATTTCCCCCACTTCCAAGACTACTCTATCCAGCAAAGCTTTCATTTAGACTGGAAGGGCAGATAAAGCGCTTCTCAGATAAGGTCATGCAGTTTTTTTTTTAAAAAAGATCAAATCACCAGGGAGACTCAGACCCTGCACAGAGTTAATTTGGTGCCCTGTGACTTCTGGTTTTTCCCAAAACTAAAATCCCCTTTGAAAGGGAAGAGATTTCAGACTGTCAATGAGATTCAGGAAAATATGACAGGGCAGCTGACAGCGATTGGGAGAACTGTGTGAGCTCCCAAGGTGCCTACTGTGAAGGGGACTGAGGCGTCACTGTCCTATGTACAATGTTTCTTGCCTTTTGTATTTTCTTCAGTAAATGTCTTCATTTTTCATATTACATGGCTGGATACCTTCTGCACAGACCTCATATATCCAATTTCATAACAGATATCAACAGAAATATAATTCCATAAATTGCATTTTAGAGTTCATATTTTTCCTGGGAAAACCAAAACAACTTATGCCCATGCTAACATGTCATACATTTACTACATGGTCCTTAGACTGAAGGATTTCATTATTCAAAAATGAAGAAAAACATGCAAACTTAAGCCATTAAGAACAGGTAGTGCCAAAGAATCCATCAGTAAAGCAACAGTCAAACTCAGACTCCCAATTTCCAGCTTTACAACCTTAAGAAGATAACTTTCTGGCCCACAGTTTCTTTTCCTACAAAATAAGTTTGCTGTACTAACTGCTAGGCAGATAGATAATAGACTCTGTATGGACACCGATCAGATAGGCATAGTGTCCATGGTGTGGACCATATTCTTTGCAAACAGATAACAAAGAATTGACTGTATACCTGGACTGAAAAAAAAAATGCCTGCTGCTATAACAATCAAACATTATTGACAGACATTTAAAAAATGGTCACAAGAACTACCACATCTCACACGTGACAAGCACTAGTTCAAACACTGAACAATATTAACTCAATTCTCACAATAAACCTAAGAGTTAGATATATAATTCTCTCCATTTCACAGATGAAGAGACTGACATATTTAGGACCTTACTGAAGACCACACCAAGTACAAACTGGTAGAAGTAGTCTTTGACTTGAGCATGAGTAGCTCCAGAACCTACTTTCCTAACTCTCCTTCTCTCTGACCAACTCAATCCTTTCTGTTATTGGGCCTTTGCTTCACTTTTTATCATGACCACTTCCTGAGCAGCAAAAAAAAGTACAAGAAAACCCAAGTGAAGTTGACTAATTTTCATTCTATCCTCAAGGGCTACTACCTTTGCCAGACAAGTGCATCTAATCAATGGGTCATTTTTTATCATTAAAGACAAGTAGAAATTAATATATGAGTTTGGATTTATACAACAACAACAAAAATATGAATAATACATGGAGGAAAATGAAGACAACTGTACTTGAACACCACAATAAAAAAGTAAGTAAAACCAAAAGAAAAAGGAAAAAAAACTATTGCAAATAATAAAGGAATCCAGTCTTCTCAAACTGAGAATGATTAATATGTCCTCCATTAATTGAGCATTTCTTTATTTAACAGGGGATGGAGTAATTAAAATGAGCTGGTTCTCTCTAATACACCATAATTCTTTTTCCCCAAATCAAATGCATTTTCAGTAAACTATTGCAGAAAAGGTACATAAAATAAATTTGTGTTTTTCCTTCTTTTGTTATAAATAAGTCTATTCACATATTCTAAACAAAAATATTACAGGGTTCAACACAAGTATGTATTAATTATTACTATGTTTATTGAGGTGCAGTATAAAATTTTCTTCAGAACACAACTATCTTTATTGATTGGCAAAGTACAGAGCTTAAATCACAGGAACTAGAGGCTAAGATGTCCTTTAAGGAAAAAGCATGTAATTCCTCTGTAAGGTACTGTCATGTAACTATGAATACTTCTAAAATAAATCTGATACAAAGTAAGCCAGCCTTATTGGACAATAACACTTGCCATAAAAGCATTAATTACACAAATGACTATTGTTGCCTTCCATAGACATTTCAGCACTAAATTCAACATCTTACCTTTAAAGTTTATGCTATCTATTGAAATATCTTTTCAAAGTAGAAATATTAAAAGGATGACATTTAATATAATCTAAATGATTCTACTCATCAGATGAAATAAAACACTTCAACAAAGTACACAAGACATTGAAGATTGTTAACCAAATGGAGATGATACTGAGTTGGGGTATAAATATAGCCTTGCCTAGAAAAAGAGCAATGACAGCTCAAGGTCTAGAAAGACCCATGAAACTCACCCTCTCAGAAAATAAATAATAGCTATATTCAAAAGTTTGAAGACTGTGAAACACATCAAAAATCATTACTAACCAATGGGTGCTTAGGTTGCTTCCAGCATTTGACTATTGTAAATTGTGCTGCTATGAACATTGGGGTGCACAGGTTCTTCTGAATTCATGTTTCAGGATTCTTAGGATATACTCCCAGCAGTGGAATTGCCAGGTAAAATGCAGTTCCATTTTTAGTTTTCTGAGGAAATTCCATAGTGTTTTCCATAGTGGCTGCACCAGTCTGCATGCCCACCAATAATGCACTAGGGTTCCCTCTTCTCCACATCCTCTCCAATGCTTGTTGTTTGTTGACTTGTTTATGATGGCTATTCTGACCAGTGTGAAGTGGTATCTCATTGTGGTTTTAATTTGCATTTCTCTGATGGCTAGTGATGCTGAGCAAACTTTCATATTCCTCTGGGCCCTCTGTGTGTCCTCCTTGGAGAAGTGTCTGTTCAAGTCCTTTGCCCATTTTTAATTGGTTTTTTTGTCTTCCTGGAGTGGAGTCGTGTGACTTTTTTATATATTTTGAAGGTCAAGCCCTTGTCTGAGGTATCATTGGCAAATATGTTTTCCCATATGGTTGGCTCTCATTTCATGTTAATGATGTTTTCTTTAGCCATGCAGAAGCTTTCTAATTTGATGAGGTCCCATTTGTTTATTTTTTCCTTTATGTTTCTTGCTCTAAGGGACATATTTGTGAAAATACTGCTATGTGGAATACCTGAGATTTACTTCCCTCTGTTTTCCTGTAGGACTTTCTTGGTGCTGCAGCTTATATTTAAGTCTTTTATCCATCTAGAGTTTATTTTTATGTATGGTTTAAGTTGGTGGTAAGTATTACACAATGGAATACTACAGAGCTGAAAGAAGGAGCTCTACCCTTCGTGACAGCATGGAAGGAACTGGAGAGCATTATGCTAAGTAAGCCAAGTGGTGAAAGACAAATACCACATGATCTCACCTATAAGTGGAACCTAATCAACAAAACAAAGACGCAAGTAAAATATAACCAGAAACATTGAAATTAAGAACAATCTGACAGTAACCAGAGAGGAGGTGGGAGGGGACAATGGGGGAGGAAGAGGGAAGGACTGTTAGGAACATGTATGAAGGACACATGCACAAAACCAAAGCGGGGTAGAATTGAGGGTGGGAGGTGGGGATGGCTGTAGTGGGAGGGAGTGGTGGGGGAGAAATGGAGACAACTGTAATTGAACAACAGTAAAGAATGTGAGGAAAAAAGGAAGTGAGAAAAATCTAATTTGTTACTTTACCTTTGAAAGACAACTACAGTTTATACAACCATAGTCCTTTCTGTCTATATTAAAAATGTATGAATAAAGTACTTTTTAATATGAAAGAAAAATCATTAGTAACCAAAAGTGTCTTGTAATTCCTACATGTCATACAAAGTTTAATAGGTTTGAACACTCAAATGAAGATCAAGAATAAAAGCCCAAGGTACTACAGAGCCATAGGGTATGCATCCAAAAGGTCATTTATACCATGGAATTGCAGGCATGTGGAAATATGATGTACCATACCATCCAAGCCTCTCTCACATACTAAGGACAAAGAATTCTGAGGGATAATTTCATAATACTTACAAAACTATTAGGTATCACAATCATAGTATGTTCAAGGATGTGCAAACTTAAAATAGTTCTCTGTATGGTATATCAACAGAACATACATGTGCAAAAGAGTATGGACAAACACCTACAGAGGAAGTGATCTTTGTACAGATTAATCTAAGAATTTTATATTAAAGTACCTTACAGATATAAGTAAAAGAAGCAATCCTACATTTGGTACCACTATATTCTCATGTCTAGTGAAGGGTAGCAAAATATGACAACATACAATATGCCTCTCTGCAATATTGGTTATTCCAGGCTGTTATTTTTTGAGAACTTTAGAATGAGATGCTCTGAAAACCAAGTGGAAGTTACCCTTTTTCCACATTTTTTGTCTTTAGCTGGAGGTGGTATTCAAGGTGATAGCTTAGTCCACTTGGGGGAATTACTCCATTTTCCTGGGTATCTCCCATATATATAAGGTATACATGATGCCTTTTTATTATGGGGGTCTCAATCAATAAAGTAGAAGAGAAAAATGTTTTTCCTTTCCAACAGCATGAAGATTATTTTGAGCAGATTACTTTTGAGAAACTGCAAGACACAGGAGAAGGTCTGAAAAGGGACTAAAAGTTACCCTTTTTAAAGACATTTACATTTACAGGGACTTACATTTGTTAGGATGCCTGCTTCTTGTACCAAGAAGAGAAGGATGATTCTAAATCACAAGAAACACATCAATGGAGAAAGGCACCTACTTCGATCTGTACAGTACGTCTTACCATTGCTTTTCCTGGTCACCTCCCATAACTGTCTAAACCTGACCCCACCTGTGGACCCTGCCCCTGGTCCTGCGCCTCGACATCTTTCTTTCATCTTTAGCTGAAAATTGTATTCAAAGTGGTATCTTGGGCCATCTCTCTAGGTACATGTGAGTACCCACATTAATAAACTTCTGTTTGTTTTTCTTTTGTTAATGTGCCTTTTATTACAGGGGGTCTCAGCCAAGAAGACTCTGGAAGAGTAGAGAGAAAATTATTTTTCCTCCTTTATAACATATGCTTTTTATATTCAATATTAGGACATTTGAAACTATTGTTTATTATAACCATCTCCTTTAAGAGGGCTGGGGTGCAAAAAACATTATCACACGGCATCAGCTCTTGCTTAGATAGTAGGTAATAAGTCAAGTTGTTCACAAAATATGCTGCAGTAATTAGGTGGCAAGAAAGTTCTAAATTAGAAAATAAAAATATATACCAGCTTTTCTTTATTGCCTTTGTTTTGAGACTTTACTAGTATGGAGTATGACTTTGTAAATAAGATTGTGCATGTCTAAATTCAACTTTGAACACCAAAAATACACTAAGAATCAACAATTACCAAGCTTATGGAATATCCATACAATTACATCTGATCAAAATGCATGGCATATATGCATAGTCATAGAGAATGGCAAAACTATAGCAATTTAAAGTAAATATCTATTAAATAAGAACTGCTACTGTGACCACTGAGTTTTGACACTTACACACTCTAATTAGGGCAATATTTAATGAACTAGTGGTTGTTACTGAGAAAAATAATGAGCAAAATCTGGCCTTATCATTAGACAATTCCTTAAAAAATGTGACAGTACTGTCAGTGAGAATTCAACCACCTAGTTAATTCCTGTCAGCATTTTAAAACAAAAGTGCCCTAATAGAATCCTTGACCTTCAATAAAGAGTTTAAATGCATCAAGCACAAATCATTAAGTATTTTTCAAAAGCATACAACAGCAATTTTGACATTTCACAAGGTCATTTTTCAAAAGCATAAATGGATAAAGGTTCCATTCTGTAAAATCACTAACAGAAGTTTTATTAAATTGTATAAAATTAAAATTAATAAGGTCAATCATATTCAATGTTTTTTACTAGTATCAAAAACTATGTGACAAAAATAATCTAAATCAGAAATGGTCATTTCTACATTTCTGACCATTATATTCCATTGTGAGTGAAGTAATCTAAAGATAGATCTTTTACTGAAGAAATTAAGTTCCAAAAACTCCTTTGAATTTCAGAGGTTGACAGCTACGTGTATGATTATGTTTTTATTTCCAGGTGACTAGTACAGTTAAAATGAGCACACAACTTATAATGGTACTTCACAAAAATTATGGTGTATTAGTACAATGGAAACAATTAAATAAGTGATTTGTGTTTTTATGTCTTTCTATTTTTCACGGTTAGTTACTTAAGTAGGATAGTCTGCTTAGGTTATGTTTGGGTTTATAAGCATGCCCGAATTTTTCCCTGGCCAGGTGTTCAGGTGTTTCAGTTGGTTGGAGCATTGTCCCATACACCAACAGGCTGCAGGTTTAATCCCTGGTCAAGGCACATACTTAGGTTCAGGTTCAATCCCTAGTCGGTGTGCATACAAGAGGCAACTGATCAATTTTCTCTGTCAAATCAATGTTCTCATATACACACAGACACACACACACACACACACACACATATATATATAGAGAGAAATGTATATGTATATGTATATGTGTATATGTACACACACCACTTCCCTTCCTTCTCTCTAAAATACAATAAACATATCCTCAAGGAAGATTTAAAAAACAATAACAGATTTTTATAATTTTTTTAATTAACTAAGGTCCTAGACTCAACAAATATATTCTTTAAGTATTAAATGCCTTAACCAATATAACAGCACATTCAAATAATTCATCTTTAGAGAAGGCTAAGCTAACAAATTTCATTTATTTTCAATTGTCATCTCCTTTGTAAATTGTGATATATGTGTGTATAGCTATAATGCATTCTACACTAATGAAACATGTCAACTGACCATAATGAATTATATTTCAAAATGTGGCTGAGTCATAGAAGGAGAGCAGGATGACAGCTAGTGTAGGGGTAGGGGGTACAGGGATTGAGCAAAAAGAAAAAAGGACTCATGGACATGGACAGCAGTGTGGTGATTGCTGGGGGTGGATATAAGGGGACTAAATGGTAATGGGAAACATACAATAAAGATTTAATTAATTAACTAAGTAAGTAAGTAAGTCAGTAAAAAGATATGGCTCACAATATCTAGTGAGTGTACAACTACAAAATAACCTCCCAAATCCTTTTGTCCAGGCCAAATTACCCTGTGAGTTCCAGACCATACGCTCTTCTAGTTGCTAAATATCTCCACCTGTGTATCATACTCAACAGAATTCACACTTCATGCTTTCTTTCTCCTACCAAAGCACAGTAGTGTGATATCAGTTCAAAGGTAAAAGGTAGAGTTTTTATTTTTTATAAATATTCTACTGATATTTGTAAACCAGTCAGTTAAAAGAAAACAAAATAGATTCCATGCTTTCTCTATGATAAAATCATTTCTAAGTTTCTTTCTTTCCAAAATGTTTTTCTTTTTATTATTGTTCAAGTACAGTCATCTCCATTTTCCCACCACCACTTTCCCCCTCCCCCACCCACAACCACATCCCACCCTCGGTCCTATCCCCTTTGGCTTTGTCCATGGGTCCTTTATACATGTTCCTTGACAAGACTTCCCCTCTTTCCCCCATTATTCCCTCACCCTTTCCCTCTGGTTACTGTCAGTTTGTTCTTTTTTTCAATGTGCCCATCAGTAAATGTGTGGATGAAAAAACTGGTACATTTACACAATGGAGTTCTAAGCAGCAGAAAGAAAGAAGGGGCTCCAACCCTCTGTGACAGCATGGATAGAACTAGAAAGCATTATGCTGAGTGAAATAAGCCAGTCAGAGAAAGACAAATACCATATGATCTCACCTATAAATGCAACCTAATCAAGGAAACAAACAAGAGAGCAAAATAGAACCACAGACATGGAAAAAAGAAGAAACTGACAGTAACCAGAGGGAAGAGAGCAGGGGATAATGGGAGAAAAAAAGGGAAGGGTCATCAAAGAACATGTATAAAGGACACATGGACAAAGCCACAGGGGGTAGGACCCAGGGTGGGAGATGGAGCCGGGTGGGGCCGGGGGGAGTGGTGGGCATAAATGGAGACAACTGTACTTAAACAACAAAAAAAAATTTGTGCATTTACTCTTACAGGTTTAAACTTCAGTCACCTTGAAAGTACTCTCCATTTGATGTAATATATCTATCAACACATTTTTCCACTGCTTAAAAGTTTTTAAACTCATCAATTTTGATGCTTTTTAGTGCTTCCATCATTTTTTGTGTTTCACCTCTTCCATATCAGCAAAACATTTCCCTTTGGGCACGGTCTTCATCCAGGGAAACAAAAAAGTCACTTGGGGCAACATTAGGTGAATAGTGAGGGTGGAGCACAGGGGGCTGGGCATGCTGTTTTTGATCCAAAATTACTCAACACTCAGCACGATGGGGGGCAGGTGAGGGCAGGTACGCTCATAAATCACCCATAATGAAATGGGAAAATGCATGGATAGAATCTTCAAAAAAAATTCAGTGGAGATGAAAGAACACAGCCTGTTGTAACAATACCGCTTGGTTCACTGATACGGATGTGTTCCTAGAACACTCACCGAGCAGGGGAAGCCTGTACTACAAGGGGCCCACTCTCCAGAAGATAATTCCAGTTTTGGGGGGTCTCCCCTTGTATATTCATGGGGAAAAAGACATTAACGGCAACTCTTCAAAAAGACATTACAGACTCAGATTCTCTTTACTCCCTTGCTGTGCTCTAGGTAATTTGGAGTACATCTTGTTTCTAAAGAAACACTTAATAGTTGAAGCACAGTAACTGCATTTAAAGTACACTGAAGTTTATACCACCCCACTACTTCAGAGATATGGAATACAAACTCATGGGTATATATTTGATCACATGTATACAATAAGTCGCTTCTTCCAGTCATCCCTTATGGAAATGCAGTTTTTATAATGCACTCACTTCTAAAAGCACTACAATGACTAACCAGAAAACCTCTTTTAGCTACTGATATGATGCTACTTTATCCCCAATGAATACCAAGAAAAAAAATAAATGATAATTTATTGCAGAGTTCCACAGAATGTTAAAGAGAAAACAATATTAAAGCGATTAGCAAATTCATAAATTATAGTGGAGTAAAAAAAAAAACGGCCATGAAACAGAATGCCTTCATTTAAATCATCATTCCTGTATTTATTATGTGTGGTATCTTGGGCAAGTTATGTAACTTCTCAGTTCCTTATATTACTCAAATGTAAAATAGGACTAGCGCTCTGGCTGGTGTAGCTCAGTGGACTGAGTTCAGGTCTGAGAACCAAAGGATCTCAGTTCAATTCCCAGTCAGGGCACATGCTTGGGTTGCAGGCCACTTCCCAGCAGGGAATTCATGAGAGGCAACCATACCTTTATGTTTCTCTCCCTCTCTCCTTCCCTTACCCCTCTAAAGATAAATAAATAAAATCTTTTAAAAAATAAATAAATAAAATAGGACTAGCAATAGTAACATCAAAGAGTTATTGAGATGATAAGATGAATTAAATGCATGTAAGACAATTGTAACAATGCTCTGCAGAGAGTAAATTAAGTAAGTGAGAACCATTATTATTATCATCACTTTGTTCCCAGATTCTATTTGTAAGTTTATTTATGTAAATTGGACTTTGTTTTTAATGTATAAGACTATGATCATTCCCTCAGAGGTTAGGATGTATGCAAATTGTAATCAAAGATGCTCCATTTTGAAGTAAGGGGGTGCTAGTAAAAGAGAAAATGTTGAGATATATTTCAGATCCCAATTGATATTGACATGGTAATTATAGCAAATATAACACTCCAGGGTAACATTTGCCTTATTCCCAACAAAGAGACATAACTAAGCATTCTTAGAGGAATTAGCTTCCTGGTAGCAAACGACAAGTAGAGAATATGAAGTAATAAAGTAGCACAAAGTAGGAAGCATTACAGAAAACAGTTTGAGGGGAGAATATGGAGTGAAGGCCAGTAGAGTCAAGTGCAGTGGCTGCCTATTGCATGACCTGCCAGGGCTGTCTTCAGAGCTATGAAACTGCTGTACAAATTAGAGATGGACAGTTTGTCAAATAGAGTCTGTGTCAAATTGTAGCCCCTAATTGGAAACTCAGCTGGGCACCATTGTGCAATGAACAACTATAACAGAAGACCTGAAACTTCACCTTTCACAGTGAGAGTACCATACCCCTCACAGGAGCTTTTTGGGAATATAGAAATGGAAAGACTGGGGTCTTCCAAGACTAGCGCTAATCACTTTTTCTACTGCTTAGCATTCTACTTTTCCTACATTGAGAGCTTGGTCTTTCCACTGTGGTAAAGTCTCAGCTTGAGGAAAGAATTACTGAGCAGATCGGAATCCACTTTAGTCTAAGGTATACATGATCAACTGAGATTTAATATAGAAATGTGGACAAGTTATATAGATTGAAAGATGCATATGAGTGTATCAACATAAGATGATAAAACATGTAACTCTTCCATATACTATACAAGCATGAGTATACATATGTTTTAAAATCTCCATTATGACATAATTTCTAAAAAGAAAAAAACTCCTGTAATTGTGATTCCTGTTATGTATTATTAATTAAAAGTGGCAGTTGATGACTGAAAATTGGAAATAGAATGGACAGAAGTTACTTAACAGAGTTGGTTTGAATATTTCTTATATTTTTCAGAGTCCATCCAAAATAACTTTTTGGGAGCTCACTAATGAAATAAACTAAAGTATCTTAGATGCAAGTTAACATATCTAAACTGCAATAATACTTTCCACGTGCACTACAATGCTGCTTGAAAAAATCATCATACAGAAAAGTTGTATTATCTTCTTGAATGTCAATCTCCAATGCTTCTAGAAATAAAGTTATTGCACTGGTGCTAAAATGCCTTTATGCTAAATTGAAATGAAATAGTACAACTGAAGATGTATCAATGATCATTGATAAATTTAGAAATCTCAACTAACCCACTGAGGATTCAGATTTGGTGCTTAGTTTTCTGGGATATAAAGGATAAGAAAATAATCAACAATCACAGTTGCTTTATAAATTCCACTCATTTCTTAGGATTAAGTTATCCGAGAAAAGGCTGGATAGACATGGAACACCAGTTAATGAGTGAGAGTGCCCTTTGATATCTATCACAAACAATCATGCAGCCACAATAAGAATATACTTCAAATTTTACATGAATGTCTTTGTCACATATGTATAATCCATTTTGGCAATTTCCCAATAATTAATAAATGCTGAATTTCCTCTGAACTCTTGAAAGAAAATAATGAATAACCCTTAATAATTTCCTGGACAGAGGATATTATTTCTATCTGGAAAGAGGACATTGGAATATGATGTTTCAAGCCATTTAGTAGACAGTTCAAAAGGAATGACCTACATTTCTTTCTGAACTTGATGGGTTTTTTATCAGTACACTTTCAGTGCCCCTCAAGCACATAGAGAATGTAAAAGTCTTTCTTAAATAACATATTTAGTATGAATGAGAATAAAATTCTCTCTTCACCAGAACAAAATTGGTCACTTCATAACTAACTCATACCTAGTACACAGTGTGACCTCAGTCTGGAGCAAATCAGAAGGAACGCTTTGGTTAAATGAGGTGCAATGTTCATTTTCACCAAAGAGTTAAACACAGAGAAAAAAAGTAAAAATTATCTTCACAATCAAATCAAAAGATGCACAAACCCCTAGACTTGAAACAATGGTTAATGCTAAAGCAATACATATTACTTCCGTGCATCAACAATGAACTAGCTCAAGCTGCAGTGTACTTCCCACCTTTGGAAATACTAGTATAGTACATACAAAGGTGGTTTGATCTTGATTATCACATTGTTCTAATCCTCTGACCATTTTTTTCTGTCAACACTATTGCCCTCAGCCTTTTCTGATTCAATGCCCAGAACAGGATATTTATTGGACAGTATTTTGTTTGCTCAAGCCCCAAAACCACTAGTGATCCCTGATGTCCTTGTGTTTTCCTTATCCACTGCAGTCAACCCATTAAAGCTGTGTTGGTCTCTGCTTCTGAAGATATGTGTTTTAAATTCTCCAATTCATGTGCTTTTAAAATTACTTTCCATAACCACCACACTTACTCTTCCACCTAAATAATTCTCTATCATATTATTATATTTTATCTTCTTTAGAATATTTAATGGTATCTAAAATTCATATTCATTTCATAACATGTTATTATTACATATTTTGTGTTAGACTAAGAGAAGTTATAAGACAATTAAGATCACATCTGCCTTGATTACAGCTATAATATCCCCACACTCAAGGCCTAGACTAGCATCTAGCACAAAGTAGGTGCTTAATACACACATTTGTAAAGATAAAAATGCATGGAAAATAAATCTACTGATTACTATTAGGGGACTCAGAGTTTCTAGATCATTTATTACATACTTCTTGAAAACAGACAAATACATTTCTGAGACAATATAAGCAGTTCATTCAAAAAAAATTACTAATTCTGTAAACCAAATGTCTAGTGAAGTCGCAAGCATATTACAACACCTCAAACAGTCTTCATCAAAATCCTAGTTTTCCTTTTAGTGGATACTCTAAATGCTGTCTTCTCCATTCCTGTTCCCAAACTTCAAAATACTGGCCAACCTCAAAGTGCACTGGAACATTTTTTATCACACTGAGTTACAGGAAGAAACAAGAAGACTCAGATAAAAATGGGGCTGAAGTAAGAGATTAGCTATGCATACAGTGGTTCATATAACACACAACAATGTAAGCATATCTAAATAACAACAACAAAATTGGGATACTAGGAAATTCTCAAAGGTAGTAGAAGAAATAATTATTTTGAATCTGAGTAAGCAAGGAGGGCCTGAAGAACAGAAATGCAGGGATGCTATGAGTGTAAAACAATATAAATCCCTTTCCATCACAGAGAATTCACACTTATTCAGTGAGTCACAGGCCTAGTGAAGCAATAAGCAATAAGCAATCTGATCTGTGAAAATCAGTACTGTACAGTATATGATAGAATTACAATACATATTTGTTGAAAGAGCAAATGAGACAAGGAGAACAGCCTCGATGGCAGTTTGGAAGAGTTGCTAGAAAACTGCCATTACCACAATTCTGCAGTAAATTAGTCTCTATGTGGGCCATCATTACTTACTAATACGTACACATGGAAATGTAGCTCTCAAGACCCAAGCATCAGTCATCCAAAATTAGTGAAATGTGAATGTGACACTGAATTGATGATGCAAGTATCTGGGTGTCAAGTATCTGCAAGGGAGGTGTCTGAGGGAAGTCAGAAAAAGGAAGACTATTTTACAAAGTTCAGGATATGGAATTTAAATTTATGACACTATCTGCAAGGTTTATTAAAAATTATCTTCCCTTTCATTAACACTTGGTCTCAAAAACAGTCTTCAATCACTACTTAGTAATGGAAATTAGTATTGAACATCTCTTGAGAAAGGTATTGTCCACACCAGCAAACTCGGTACAGCAGTTAGAATATTAATATATTAAACCTACTAGGTGGTTTACTTAACTTGTAGCTGATGTATTCACTAACAGTTATTAGTGCATCTAAATATTGTCTGTTTTAACTACTGAAGAAGCATCTAATATTACATGTGCTCCAGTTGCCTACTTCCACATGGTGAAGCTCACAGGTTGCTGAGATTCTATAAATTGCAGGGTATGCATCTTTAGAGCAAAGGCATTATTAAAAGATCCATTTTAAAAGTTTTATATTTCTATTATGCAGCTACACATAATATAAACAATAAAGCAGGGTATATTTTCATTTCCTCCTCAAACATCATAATGAAGAATGTTAATATGATAAGTAAAATACTGATGTTCCATAAGCAGCCATTACACAAAAACTCCAACATCCTAGCAACTCTGTTGTTTTCTATGTGGTTCCAAGGTAAGTGTCCTTAATGGCAGTGTTCAAGCTAAAATGCATTCAGAAATACTCAAAGCAACCTCATTCAGGGTAATTATAATAGATTTAATTATTCATAACGTATAATGATTAATAGATTTCAAATGCACACATTATTAGTATCACCAGGTATCAAAGCCCACTTATATAACTCCTTTTGATGATTTGAATTGAAGACACTTTATGCAAACCCTCTTATATGAGCTTAATTCAAAATGAAAGTGCAGAAAATTTAAATAAATGCCTATGGATACCAAACCTTTTAGTGAGCTAGTCCTGATGGACATTAAATGGAGTGACTCTTATAAATGATCAAATGCTTCTGATACAAAAATTAAAAATAGCATGATTTCTACTTAATAAGTAGTTTGACAACCATTGTTAGAAAATTAAGCTTCCCATAACCTTTTAAATGATTTACATGTTTTCAGTAACTTTTTAGAAGCAATGCACTTGAAACAGTATAAAAATATGTTGATAAGTTGACATATTGATTCTGTTCAGTCAAAGCAGCATGCTGTTGTACCTGCAACTGCTATACACAGTCACCTCCTAGCAGACATCTGGAAATGGCCTTGGATCTCAAAGCCCCACACAACTAGAAAAGCATTAATATTTGCATTACAGGTGTGAAGAGTAATTTAGGTGCTTAGATTATTGCATTTCTAGGAGTCACATGAACTAGAGGCCTCCAAGAAGATAGAGGAACATGACTGACAGAATCTAACTCCATATGGTCCCTCCTTTTATTGAGGGTGGATGCTAGGGAATAAAGCAAGATATAAAAAGCAAGACATGCTGAATTAGCTCACAGCCCTCAGCTTTACTGTAATAGTGAAATAAACTTGCAGAACAACCTGTAGCAGTTCTTATAAGGGAATTCTGGAACACTTCCAATAGCAGTTTCAATAGGAACGACTTTCTGTTAAGAACTAATACACAACTGGAGGTGTTAAAACAACATCAACTTCTGTTACAGTTTTTCATCCTTCCCAAATTGCAAGTGTCACCTTCAAGATTTGATTCTAAAATAAGTACACTTAGATGCCAAGAATGAGTAACATTGTTCAGACTCAGAAGCAACTCGGACAGAAACATGGATAGTCTGGAAATTCTCCCACAGGCAGTGTATATCACTGAACCACACTCATTTCCTTCCCTGCTATCACACCCATTCTGGTTTCCAGATAAACCGCAGATCTGCCTGCCTGAGCACGCAGCAAGCTGGTGGAATAAGACTATGGTTTCTATGATATACAGTTCTTAAATAGTAAAAGGAGTGTAGATTACCAACTATGTAATTGACATCATGTAAATGAACCTGAACCTGGCTATTTGTATAGTAATTGAAAGCAAGGGGTTAAATTCAGCTTTGCTATCTACAGCCCTTGTGACCTGCGGACTAGTCACTTAAAAATCTCCCTGTGACCCAGTTACCTAATGTTTCAAACTGGAGATAATGACATTAGCTGACATATTTTCTTTCAAGAGAATTAATTAAATGATGTAATATATGTAAAAAGTTCAGAACAATGTGCGATATGTAACAAATGATAAATTTAATACTACATTTAAAATTCTAAATTTAAAAATCACTTTATATAAAATCTTAAATATTATATAATTTAGAGGATTACAAACACTATTAGGGCAAATAAATTTCAAAGTAAAAATATGAAAAATCTCATTGCTTTCACAGTTTTTATATAAGACAACATGAAAATATATATATAGCTGATTAGAACTCACCTCAGGAAACGGTAAAAAATCTGAGTGTTTAATAAATTGTATATTCTTTCTTTAAATTTATTTTTATTTTTTATTTTTTTAATTTTTATTTTATTTGTTGTTCAAGTAGTTTTCTGTCTTTCACTCCCATCCCAGTCCACCCCCCCTAGTGCTCCCCTCCTTCCTCCCATTTCCACCCCCCTTAGTTTTTGTCCATGTGTCCTTTATATTTGTTCCTGTGACCCCAATAAATTTTATATTCTATAGGAATTCCTTGGATAAATCATGCCTTAGTCTGAAATATTCAAAGACGAGTACACTTTTGTCCCCAAATCCTATTTTAAATCAAAGAAATTAATTTCCTATGATTTTACATTTATATGTGTTCAGTTTATGCCTTGAAATTGATTAAGAAACTGTACAATATCAAGTAATAATATTAATAATAAAATGAAGGTCTATAAACAACGATACAAAGATTCTGTAACCATATTCTGATCTCTCATGTAGTTATATATATTAGCATTTGACAATGCATTAAGTTATTAAAATACTTAAATTCTCAGTATCGAGAAAACAAAAGCATGTGAAATAGAATAAAAGTGCCAATAATTAAAAAGAATGTGATCTGATTGGTACTGTAAGAACAAACAGGAAGTAAAAGTTAGTAGAGCAGTGATGGCATCTTTATTATTGCTGCTGATGGAATGAAAGTTACCTAATCACAACAGATTCTCTTTTCATAGAAAATGATAAATATCTAGCATCATATGTGAAAGAGTAGTCATTTTTGTTACCTTGTATTAAAAAACAATTACATGCTAGGAAAACCACGTTTCTCACACATTGCCAGGATAATGTTATCAGTCTATTGTTACCACATGAGGCCAGACTCTCAGTAAAAAGTCAATTCTCAGTAAACCATCCACATGCAGGAATATTGATACTTCACAACAGTTACATTTGTCATTTGAATGCAACACATAGTTTGTTACAGCTCCAATGAAAGTAATTTAAATTAAAAGGAAATACTAAAGCCACTATCAACACATGGCAAAGAGCATGAAGAAATGATGCGGGGGGGGGGTAGGGAGAAATCAGACTAGTGTTAATATTTGGCCATGGATATGCCAAAGACAGGCCACACAAACATGGAGGACTCAGCCAAGCATTGCTAGTAACCTCAATGTATTTTTACTCTTTTGAAACTGGCTTTATATTGGAAGATGTGTCTTTCAACACACCATAAACAATTACTTAGTGGGCAAACTTGTTGATTCAATTCTGTCAAAAGCATAGGCTGTAAATTCAGGCTTGTTCTAACATGTCCTATTTCCATGTCTTTGCTCACATAGTAATCATAGCAAGTGGTGCAGCACGCATGCTGTGCAATCATCCTGCTTGAGCTTGATTTCCAAAGCTACTTTGCTTTTTCACAAAGTAGCTATAATAAAAGAATCCACAGCATAGAATACATTTGAAAAATTAAATGAAACAATTCATGTGAAATACTTTAAAAGGTAACTAGTATATAGTAAGTGGAGAACAGATATTAATATTTGTAATTGTTAAAATGATCAGTGTTCTTATGAGTCTGTGATATATATTTATCTTCATTTTCACAAAACTCCTACTGATGGTTCTCTATTTACTGATCATTATTGTATTTTATAGGTGTTTCAATAGAAATGATAAGACATTAACTGGTTTCTTTAAGGGTCAAACAATAAATCAGGAAATAGACATTTACTTCAGCACGCTAAATTTCTATTTATGTAAGTGGACCATCCATAATTTTTAAAACTTTATTGACTAAATGAACCAAAGACCACTATTGAAATAAATTCTAGCTTTCACCTTTGAAAATTTTAACAAAATTAGTGGCAGAATTTACACACACACACACACACACACACACACACACACATATAGATAGATATACATATACATATATATCCATACATTAGCAAATGAAGGGAGTGACTAAATTACAGGAACTTAAATGGCCAAATTAAATTTAACAAACCACAATAGTTGTACTCAATTATGTGTTTTCTGGATTTCTGGTATTTTATCGGTTTTAAGGTACTTATAACTATTTAGGTACTTCTAGCTATTATAAGGTACTTACACTCTATATTAAAATACAGATTATCTCACGTGTGGGTATATATATAGATACACATATATGTATATGTGCATACATATATGTATATAATACACTTATATGTATATACACATGTGTACACATATGTATATGTACATGTCTGTGTTTATATACACATTCACATGGTAACTGAATAAGTTTTTAAGCATACACATTTCCTACTATGTGCCTAAGTTCTAGGTTAGCAGCCATACTTTATTTGTCTTGGTAGTATGAAAGTAAGTACACATAACAGTAATTAATTTGTGTGTTTATTGAACACTGATATTTGCTAGAACCTGTGGTACATGCTGGGAAACAATAGTAAACAAAATGAAAATACTTCTTCCTGCTTGGAAGAAGTTTGGTTTCTGATGGGGACACAAATGAATAAAGACAATTATAATATATTGTGAAGACTACATTCCTATGGAAGTAACATCTAAAGTGAGTCTAAATGAAGAACTGGTGAAGTTGCAGCCAGAGAGAAGTTGCAAAGTATTATAAGTGTCTCTGTTCCAGGAATGAAAGAGTTTACTCTAAGGACCATTCTGGGAGGGAGGATCAAGAGGCAAATGACCTTGATACCCATGAGGAGTTTATATGTCCCCTTGAAGACAATGAGTAGTCAGTGAAATGTTCCAAGCATGGGAGAACCATGATAATTTACAGTTTAAAAAGATAATTCAGACTAAGTTGTAGAAAATTGATCACCAGGAAAAATGACTAAAAGCAGAGAGACCAGTTAGGA
This sequence comes from Carollia perspicillata, assembly GCA_004027735.1. Lineage (NCBI taxonomy): Eukaryota > Metazoa > Chordata > Mammalia > Chiroptera > Phyllostomidae > Carollia > Carollia perspicillata. Next base: position 18,579 of record PVKM010001807.1, read on the forward strand.
TTCTGGTGAGGTCATCAAAGAGAGAGATCTCATAGCACTTGTAATTACTGAAAAATCAAATTGTACACATCCAGGTGGTAGGTAGCTTCTGAAATGGCTCACAAATGCTCCCAGGTATTCATGCCCTTGAGAAATCCCTCCCTACATGTACATAAGCATTGGACCTAGTTACTTGCTTCTAATGATAATATTAGGGTACAAATGACTGTAACTTCCTTTTTGCTTTCATTTTGTCTTCACTCCTCCTTGGCATGCATGCTCTGATGAAGCAACCTGCCTTTTGTGAGCTGCACTATTGAGAGGCCCATTAAACAAGGAATGAACTGAGGGCAGCCTCTGGACAACAGGCAGCAAAGAAAGGAGGCCCTCAGTACAATAGTCCTGGAGAAATGGAATGCTGTTGGAAATCATCTAGATGAGCTTAAAAACAAGTAATTCCCCCTTTAAGCCTTCAGGTAAGACCACAACCGTAATAACACCTTATATGTAGCCTTGTGAGGAACCTTGAGGTAGAGGACTCACCTGAGCTCTGCCAAGATTCCTCAAACTATGAGAAAATAAATGTGTATTCTTTTAAGCTGGTTAATTTAAAGGCAATATGTTATATTGGTATAGATAGCATTATCAACAACAATAAAATTAAAAGTTAAAATTCTTTCAACATAATGGTCATGGACAAAAATGTGAACCTGTTTTCAAGTGCAAATATATTCCTAGAAGCATGTGTTAAAATGGAACTTATATTTTTAGGTTATATTTTTAATTTCTTGGGTCATCTCCCATGTAGTATCTTCAGGGCACCTAATAAAATTTGTATCACTCATTTGGCACACCTACCTTACCAGATGTTAAACAATGATTTAAAAATAAACATACTGTCATAGAAACAGAGATAAGATTTGTGGTTGCCAGAGGTGAGGGAATTCAGGATAGGGGGACTGGGTGAAAGTGGTCAAAAGGTACAAACTTTCATTTATAAGATAAATAAGTTCTGGTAATATAAGGTACAGCATGATGACTATAGTTAACAATACTGTAGTATATATTTGAAATTTGTGAAGAGAGTAAACCTTAAAAGTTCCCATAAAATAAAAAAATATTATAGCTACATGAGGTAAGGGATATCCACTAAATTTACTGTGGTATTCAATACACAATATTATGTTATACAGCCTGAACTTATATAACTTTATGTCAATTATATCATGATAAAACCAGAAAAATTATAAAAAATCAAAACAAAAATAACAGTACAAATAAATATTATAATACTGAAAATAATAATATCAATAACATAGTTTATTTTTTAATATTTTATTTATTTATTTTTAGAGAGAGGGGAAAAGAAGGAGAAAGAGTGGGAGAGAAACATCAGTGTGTGGTTGCCTGTCATGTGTCCCCCACCAGGGACCTGGCCTGCAACCCAGGCATGTGCCCTGACTGGGAACTGAACCAGTGACCCTTTGCTTCACAGGCCCGTGCTCAATCCACTGAGCTACACCAGCCAGGGCCCAAGAACATAGTTTAAAATTAGGGAAAGCTAACTAACAATCAGATACTACTGAATAACCTACTAAAAAGAAAGAATTAAATGTACTTTCACCAAGAAGGACTAATTGATTAAAGGAATTACTTATACACAATGACACAGAAAAGCTACCAGATTTAAACTTCTCTAAATTGAGTATATTTCTTAAACAAATCAGAGAAACCTCTCATTCTTACTACTTAGAAGTGGTTTAACTGCCATAAGTATACAGTTGGAATAAAGCATACATCTTTGTAGTTTTATATAGCTGTGTTAAAAATGTCCACTGGATTTCAATGTAAATAATTTCTATTAGCCACAATAAAACTAATTTAGCTAGAACAGTAATTTTAAATGTAAATGAGTATCTGTATGAATTGTAAATGCTATCAACTGAACACCTGTTATTGTGTCTAAATTACTGAAACAGGAGAGCTCAGTAACTCAAAGCTAAAAACATCGTATTAACATAATGTAAGGTGTCTATAATGTTGTGAAGCTAACCTCAAAGGAGCCCCATGAAAGTTTGATTTCATTACTTTAAAAATTCCATATATATTAATCAATCCTTATCAGAATTACCTACAAAGGAGTTCCTATAAGGCTATCAGCTGATTTCTCAGAAGAGACCTTACAGGCAAGAAGGGGCTGGAAAGAAGTATTCAAAGTCATGAAAGGCAAGGACCTACATCCAAGATTGCTCTATCCAGCAAAGCTTTCATTTAGAATGGAAGGGCAGATAAAGTGCTTCCCAGATAAGATCAAGTTCAAGGAGTTCATCATCACCAAGCCCTTATTATATGAAATGTTAAAGGAACTTATCTAAGAAAAAGAAGATGGTCAAAAATATGAACAGTAAATGACAACAAGCTCACAACTATCAACAACTCTACCTTAAAAAAAAAATCCCAAAAAACAAACTAAGCAAACAACTAGAACAGGAACAGAATCACAGAAATGGAGATCACATGGAAGGTTATCAGCAGAGAGGGGGAGGGGGAATGATGGGGAAAAAGACATAGGGAATAAGAAGCATAAATGGTAGGTACAAAATAGACGGGGGAAGTTAAGAATAGCATATGAAATGAAGAACTCATGTGTATGACCCATGGATATGAACTAAGCGGGGGAGTGCTGGAGGAAATGGGGGTACCAGGCAGAGGGGGAGAAAGGGGAGAAAAAAATGGGACAATTGTAATACCATAATCAATAAAATATACTTAAAAAACAAATCATTATCAAATGCCTAATGACATGAAGACCTCATTACTTCATTCATTATTAGAAGAGACGGATGGCAAGTCATATAGCAATGTTTCGTAGTTAATAGATACTAAGCAGAAAATGCCTTGCAAAATCTTAGTCATAGAAAGAAATAATGTTACTCCTTTCCATGAAGGTACAATGTCCTAGCTGTGGTTTAAGCTCTAAAGAACTAACTTCAGTGCCAGGATAATAGAATTACCCATTTTACAAGATGATATAACATGTGTCAAACTACAGCATTAAAAAGGAATCAGTTAAACCATGTCACAAAATACACAGACTACTAAGGGCATAAAAGCCATTAAAAGTCAATATGACAACATAGGGAAGTAACTGATTAAAAATAAACCTGGGTTCAAAACTAAGCTTTGCCACTTACTAGCTATGTAAACAAGACACTGCTTAATCTCCCATAGCCTTAGTTTCTTCTCCTATGAAACCATAATAATAGCATCTAGGGTTGGGACTAATGAGATAAGGTTTTAAAATACAAAGTAGGAGGAATCACAACACCCCATATCAAACTATACTTTAAGCCCACTGTAATCAAAACAGTCTGGTACTGGCATAAGAACAGACACATAGATCAATGGAACAGAATAGAGAGCCCAGAAATAAACCCATGTCTGTTGGGTCAATCAATATTTGACAAAGGGACAGGAGACCAACATGTACTTTGCTTTTAGTTCCTCTAGTAAAGAATTGGTAGGAAACCATATTTCTTTTTTTTCTATAAAGGAAGTATTTTATTTTATTTATTGTTGTTAATTTGAATTATCTATGATGGTAGAAACTCTAAGAAGCTGGGAAAATAATTGAGTTTTATAGCACTATTTTCAGAATACAAAAATAAGTTTATATATGTGGTCATTGTAATTTTTCAAAATTCCATTTGATTAAGGCGCCCCCTATTGTTTGGATATTAATTTGCACTGACTGCAAACCTATAATGGCAGAACAGCTTTCAATAGTGCTAAGCCATAAATTAGATGACATTCCACTGGAAAAACACCAATAATTCACATTTGAGTTTCTAGTAGTTATTATAGATTTGATGATCATTTAGGTCCGTATATCTTAATGTATTTCACCAGGCTCCAAACCAGTCCCACATACTTTATAATATCTCCAGGCATGATCCAACCTCCTGTTAGGATTATATCATGTCCCTAGACGCATTTTTTTATCCTGTTGTGGAGGTTTAATATGCTTCTTTACTTGATTATAAAACTTTTTGTTTCCTGCAACTGGTTAGCTTTGTCACATAGTTAAGTACATAAAGCAGAATGTGAAACCCTGGTTGGCATATGTCAGGTGACAAAGAGAATACCTAACGTATATACTGATGTGAGGTGTAGTGGATGTGTATGAAGAAGCTTTCAATCTTAACTATATAGTGTTATTGTGATACTATACTATTTGGAAGAATACCATTTTCTATTTTATAAGTTGTATGCATGAACATAAGATTTGTAATGTTTCATTTATAAACTGCCTTCTTCAACACATGTTTATCTGTTGATAGTGTTTTCTCGAAATATAGTAGTATGTCTTCTAGAATTTCACTTTACTAAATAGTTCCTAGGTAACTGAAATGTTAAATTCCATGTTGGTTTCTTTTGATTCTAAGGAGCATGTAGCAAGCCTGAAGGACATTGTAATCATTTCTTACAGGGTGGAAAATTAGAAAGTTTATGTATGACAGCCTAAACAGTTATTTTATTCATTATTATCTTTGGGTAAAACATTCTTTTTTAAACAAATACTACTTCTAGTTAATGCATTTGGTTCTACTGACTTTTCAGGGACGAGAAAACTTTAAAGAAAATGTTTTGCATCTTAGAATTGTAACCAATAAAGTACTGGCCTGGGATTGTTCTGAAGTATTCACTGCTTAGAAACTATTGTAACAGTTGGCAAGATCTCTAAGCAGAAGGTTCCATGTTAAAACTTTTGCCTGAAAGCATTTGTATGCGTTCATGGAAAGCACATTAAAACAAAAGAAAATTTAAGGTGGCCCAAAATGAAAGCTACAAAAATTCTTTTGGTACTTAGACTTTGTAAGGGTTCTCCATGGATTGATTTGCCTCAACTGCCTTTAAATAAGTACATATCACCTTCATTAAATAGTACATTCATTCTATAATTTCATTGAAAATCTTAGCCTAAAATAAATTGCTGTAGCTTCTGGTCAGCACCAATTAAAATGTGAATAATGAAGTGGCTATCTCAAACCTTGGTTTATCTGAATCCATGCCATCATAGACTTCTTAAGTAAATACAGTTCTTACCTAGTGGTATTCCACTTGTATCCAGAATAATGTATTCATTATAATTTTACTATGTTCAAAAATGACAAAATTATATACAGGTATGTAGGTTTTTTGTTGGCTGCCTTCTTGATTCTTAAATCTTCTTGGTTTACTCTCTTTATATATTAAAGTTTGCACTACAAAGGATGCATATTGTGTCCTTAAAATGATGAATTATTTGTTAGGACACCAGTCTCTCAGGACGCTTTAGCACAGTCTTATAGTGGGTGTGTGCTCTCAGACTGACATATTATTTTCAAGTCAATTCCCAGAATTTCTATATTATGAAGGCAGAGATGAATTAGAGTTTGCTACTCTTGTTTTTTCCATTGCTTTACTAAAAATAGGAGACTATTAATCCATCAAACATAAGTTGGTATCTTCATAAGCAGCCAGTTTATTCTGAGACTAAGAAACACAATTAAAAATATGATCATAGAAGAAAAGTGCTTTTATATAAATATATCTGCAAACTCAGATCCACCATAATTTTGAAGTTATGCCCAGTATTTCGAGCAATGCAAAATGATACATATGTATTTGAAATACTCATAACACCTCAATTTTCTGTTATTATTAAAGCTAAATTGTGCAATAGAAAAATATTATTGAATAAAGTAAATTGTATTAACCTCTCATGTTTACTTCTCATATTTCCTCCAAGCAACATTGAAACCAAGAAATTGCTTACAACTTCCATACACACTTTCTTTGTTCTTCCTTAAGACTCTACAGAGCCCTAGAAATTCTGATTAGAATTAGAAGTTATAACCTACATATTTTATTATTATTTCAGGTTTGTTAATATTATCCATCATTTAATGTTTATATAATATCAATGTTATCTATAATTACTATAAAATTTTAAAGAAAATGACACCATTATTACAGTCTTGATGTTTCTATGTTGGCAAATATCCTCAAACAATAAAACCAGAACAAGTACAAATTTCAACAGTTGCATATATAATGTATATTCAAAAGTTCTTATAGGGTCTTTTCCAGTTGTCTTTAACATATATAGAAATATTTTTCCACTAATGCAGAGATCATTTTGAGATATACTTTGTCATACAGCAACATGATGGCTTATAAGAAGACCCTAAATATTTTAACTGTGAGAACACAGGATTTTGGAACTAGAAGAGACATTACAGATTAAGAATTTGTACTGGTCTAGATATCAGCATATCTTGCCTAGCCTACTGATATGTATTCACCATCAACGCTCCATCACTTCTCTGTGAATTCCCATCACCAATCTGTCTGCCAAACACCTGCTCAATGGCTAATCATCAAATTATTGGGCCCTTAAAAATTAAAAAACAAACCCAATTTCCTCAATGTGGAGTTCACTTCACCACCTTCACTCCTAATCCCAATCCAACAAGCTGTGCTTCAACACAGTAAGCTCTTCACCTACTCCCTCCATTACTTTGCTAAGAGTGTTGTTCTTCATCTAGAATGCCTTCTTTCCTTCTTCCTCTATTGAAAATCTACTTAAACATCAAGGCACAACTCAAATAATACCACCTCTAGGATCTCCATTTGCCTTACACAAAATTTACTACACTCGGTGGTCCTATGGCTTTTTAAAAATATGAATGTCAACATTTAATACAACTTCATTGAATGAAGTGCACCTCTTCCTCTCCCCCTTGCTAGATGATGAGCTCCCCCATCCGGGAACAAGCCTTATTCTTTTCTTTCCCTCCCATTAATTATAGCACCTTCTTGCTGAGGACTCCACAAATAGAAATTAAATAAAATGAGAGGTCCATTCTATCCTCAAAAAGAATCTGGTTTATAATAGAAAATTAAAAATAAATTTATCTACAACCATAAGAATAAAGCAATTCAAATAGAAAGTATCATTTAATGATATTCCCCATATTAAATATTTGCACATTTAAACATTATAGCTACCAGAACTAGTGCATTTTAAAACTTTCTATTTAGTGATCAGAAACTTTAAATAACTAAATTAAACATTTTTTAATTCAAACTCCAAAGTTAAACATTTTCTTACAATGAATTTAGATAAAAGAGATGTGAGTTCTCCAAATCCTTTGCAGTAAGAGGAAATTCTAAGAGGTTTTAGGACAGTGGTTCTAAGAGCTTTGGAAATAGGTATTAGAAACACCAATTCCACTGCTGGAATTATACCCTAAGAATCCTGAAACACCAATCCAAAAGAACCTATGCACCCCAGTGTTCACAGCAGCATAACTTACAATAGCCAAGTGCTGGAAGCAACCTAAGTGCCCATCAGTAAATGAGTGGATCAAAAAACTGTGGTACATTTACACAATGGAATACTACACAGCAGAGAGAAAGAAGGAGCTCCTACCCTTTGGGACAGCATAGATAGCACTGGAGAGCACTATGCTAACTGAAATAAATCAGGTGGTAAAATACAGATACCATATGATGTCATGTATAAGTGGAACCTAATCAACAAAACGAATAAGCAAAATAGAACCAGAGATACTGACATGAAGAACAAAGTGACAGTAACCAGAGGGGAGGGAACAGGGGGATAAGAGATGAAAGAAGGGGAAAGATCAAATCAAGGAGCATGTACAGAGTACCCATGGACAAAGACAAAGAGGGTAGGATCAAGGGTGGAAGGTGGGGATGGGTGGGGTGGGAGGACTAGGGGGGTTATAATGGAGACAACTGTGCTTGAACAATAATAAAAAAAGAAAATAAGAAGAAAAAGAAACAATGAGTGTATGGTTCCTTCCTGAACTCAGCTGAGTGACTGGCAAACTGCTGAATAGGGAAGAAAGTGATGCCCGGGAGTTAGGACCCTTATGTAGCCAGAGCCTCCTGCTAATTTCTTACACAGATCCTCCCACCTATTGACCAAATCATAAATCAAAGCCCTGCAAATGACAAAGAACTTCAGCTATTACAGTAAGATAAGTCAATAGTTATTAAGTTTCATTCAAATGAATGGCAGTTTGACATCATTAAAATGTGTTTTGGATATATTATACATATCTAGACTATGCTGTGATGTTTAATTGTTCCTTTAAATATCCCTTCAGAAATAAATCTTAGTAAAAGTGTGGAGAAAGGTGTTCCTGACCTGACTTGTACCCAAATATTCAAAATTTGAGAAGGAGCAGTAGCATTGCCTAGAAAATCCAGAGCATCAGAAATGGAATGGAAATGCAGTGCTGTGACCAGTGGGTACATGAGAGCCTTTACATGATTTTTGTTTAGTTTTACTTTGCTTTGATTAGATTTTAGCAGTCACAGTAAGAATTGCTTCTATTGTAATTGACTAGGTCCACCAAATTTTTCTCTGAAGAACAGGAAATTCTCTTGCTAAATTAACAGTTGTAAGTGTCAGTAACTAAAACAAAACATACATACCCTGTTAAATGAAAGGGAAAGGGGAATTAATATTTATTGAGTGCCTGCTACACTAAGCACTGTGCTGAGTGCTTTAAATATTTAACCTTATTTAATTCTCACAACACTATTAGGAAAACATTACTCTACTCATTTTATGGCTGAGAAACTTCAGTCTCAGAGGTTACAAGTTATCACAGCTGAAATGCAAGTATGTGTAACTCAATTTTCTCTGGCTTTCCCCACACTGTGCCATACTACTTTTAGAAATTCCCTAATGAGTTTTCTAGTTACTTCTATGTTTCAAACTTCATTTTCTTCATTGGTAAAATAAACATTCACTCCTAAGGTCCAGACTAACACTAAAATTTTATGAAAACCATGATTCTTGTGGGACTCAATACAAATACATCAATAAGTAAAAGAGCAAGTGCTCAATATGAAATGTACAAAGAACTGTAGGGAAAAGTTCACAGGAAAAAAAAGAAATTAAAACTGCCTATGAACAAAAGAAAAGCTGCTTAACTTCACTCTTAATTTAAGAAGTAAAAATTATGACATGGATGATTTGCCATTTAAGCCTCTGCAATGGGCAAAAATTGTGGGAACTCATATAAATTTCAGGTGGCACTATAAATAAACACAAACTCTTTGGAAATCATTTTGGTAATATCTATCAAAATTATAAATGTATGGCATATTTTATGTAGAAATTACACTACTAGAAATCACCCTACAAATAGATCCCATGTGCACAAAGGTATATGCAGTTACATGTTTACTGAAGCACTACTTGAACCATCAAAGGATTTGAACTAATATAAATATCCATTAACAGGGAACTGCTTAAATAAATTAAGCCCAGACCACAGAATTATATGAAGTATATAAAAAGAACACAGGATGAAAACATAAGCTGTTACAAAATAATATCCAAGGACATGAAGTGAAAACAGCAGGAAGTGAAAAACAAAAAACAAAAAAGAGAAATATACATATGCTTCTGGAGGTGTAGACTATTTCTTGTAGGCAATGTGACAAATTAGTAAGAATGGTTTTCTCTGGGGAAGAAGCTATAAGTGTGGAATTGAAGGGTTATGTTTACCATGCATCTTTTCTTTCTTTTTTTTTTATGATAGGAATACCTTCACACAAGCACATTTTACATTTTCAATTTTAAGTCCAGTTTAAAACAAATAGAAATCTCTGGAGTCCTTGAGAAACCCTCCAAATGTGAGGTCTACTGTAGCAAAAAAGAAGAAAGAAAAAGACCTAATGACAGAATTATTTTCAAATGTCAAAATTCTTCAGAATAATCTAATCACCGCAGAATTCACTGTGTATGTGAACTTCAATTTACAAGGAACAAAAAATAGAGCACAGGAACCTCCAGTGTGCAAGATGTGATAGAAGGGCTAAAAAGGAATAATTTCTCTGTGTCTCCCTCTCCCTCTCTGTCCCCCCACCCTCCCTCTCCCTGTCTCTGAATCTTCCAAAATTTACATTTTCATATGCTAGGGCATGTAGTTAGGAAAGATAAAGGTGCTAATTCCAAGGCCATGGGAATATGGAATATATCAATTTCTTAGTTGTAAAGACTCATTAAGACTGCAATAAATCCTATGCTTCCTATGCTTAACTAAACTATAAATTATGCAATACAAGTAAAATAGTATTGTTAATATAAACTATTGAAAATTCAGAAACCACAATGTTTCATTATAAGACTGAGAAGTTATGTCTATAGCACAGAATTTTGTGTGACATTCATAAAAGCCTAAAGATCTAATCATAAACAAGGCACTCTATTTTGAAAGCAGTAAAATAGACTTATAAGGTACCAGATTTTGATATTATTCCAGAAAATCTGCTTATAGAAATTATAAAATTTCTTAGGAAACTAAACTGATCAGTAGTGCAAATGTAACAGGAAAGACAATTTAAGCCCCATGGCATCAACACTATTCCAACTTCATGAAACCTTTAAGCCATTAGTATTGTTACATTATTTTTAAAATGATAACTTTATAATAGATGAATAAAACACATACTAAATAATAAAAATAAAATCTATATTTTCAGATGAATAACATTCATGCAAAATAAAACTAAATGGAAAAAGAGCTACCTTCTTTAGTTGCTAGGTAAATACACTTAATATATTAATCTATTCATGTTTGACTCTGTCCACTATGGAAGGCTGACACATTTATACATTAGTAGAAATTTCAGTAAAGCAATGACTTCGATAAATCAGAATAAAGAATTTATATTAAAAAAGTGAAATATACCTTTTATCTGGGTAGCAAAATTTAGTGCCAATTTTGCAAAGAGATCTGGATTTTCAAACTTGTCCTCTTTAACCTTTAACCAGAAACAGTTCTCAGACAATTCTCTGGGTTCAATCTGAAACAAAAATAACAAACATAAGTTTCTAAAATATTAATATTCAATTTTTCAAAAATTCACTTTCACCAATGTTGAATGATAGTTCCTTTATTCATTTACTATGAAATCAACTTTAGAACCTATCCAAAGAATACTGTTTAAGTAAATATTCATTGGGAAAGGCACAGAATTCTATTAGGATATAGAAAGGTATATGATAGCAATAGCATATCACAAATTACATCTTAAAAATATTTTACTGATATTAAAAATCTTCTACTGGAATGAACATTAAAAATAACTTAGTAAACCCCTCCTCAACTCACATACATTCTTCTCGATCCAGGATTTTTAAAAATGGGGAAACTGAGATTCAGAAATATAAAGTCCCCATGTTTACTGACTAGATGGAAGGCAATAACCATAATAACAGTTTATCTGCATACATCAACTAATCTAATCGAATCATCACAACAATTCTTTGAGGTGGGAGCAACTATATCCATGTTAAATGTGAGGAAACTGAGCCCCAGAAAGCTTAAGTGGCTGCACAAGCTAGTATATAGCAAAGATGGGATTTAAACCCAGGCAGTGTAGCTCTAGAGAACTATGCTCTTAGCCACTACACTGAAAACCAAGATTAGAACTGTACATTTTCTAGGATATCATGATGCTTTGTGACACCTAAGTATCATTACACTGCATGTTAAATTGCTAAATTAATGTACCATTGCATTTATCCACACAAATGACTGAGCCAACAGCTTTTGGACCCAATAGTTTGGTAGATTGTGCCTGTTTTTCTCAAATGCATTGTACATCCTAAAAGCATTTATACTCATTTACTTTTATGAAAAAAAGCATTAAGTATATACTTAACTTTAAAACTGATTTAACCATTATCCTGGTCAAAACAATTTATTATGCAGATACTATCAGATTTCACTGTATGTTCTTAGATGAGTCATTTCCCCAAATGGTAGTCTACAGCTAGACAAAGCCAAAAAACCTCAGGTTGTAAGATTACCTTTAACCAATTGATTCTCTTCATGGGGATCTCAGGTTTATATATTTTTTTCTGCTTCATTCCATAAGGCAGATCAACTGGTGCTCCTGGGGGAGGAGGAACTCCTCCGAGGGGAGGTGGTGGAGGAGGTCCTCCAAACAAAGGTGGTGGTGGTGGTATACCACCAGCTATTCCAGGTAAAGGAGGAGGAGGAGGGGGGCCTCCTACAGGTAGAGATGGTGCTGGTGGAGGTGGGGGTGGAGGTGGCCCAGCACCTGGCAATGGAGGTGGTGGAGGAGGGCCTGGAATTCCTGATACACCTGAGAATCCATTTCCCTGAAAGATTAAAAAAACAATGTTTAAATGCTTCTAGTAAAATATTGCAACAAAGAAAACTTATCAGGAAACATCTGTGCTTTAAGATAATAAGCACTTTATTTAACTGAACAACATCCAAGGGCTTAACAGTACATGAAAAATAGTTGCATCGATTTTTGGTAGGCATTATAAATTCTGGACATTGAATAAATTTTGCTAATATTCATCCTAAGAAAGTTGGCATCCTGAAAGATTTTGTGAAACACTCCCCCAAATTAATGAACATTATCACCTTTCAATATAACTATATGCAAAAAAGAAGTATTATACAAGTTCTGTCCAGAAGGTATCCAGTCACACAATATAAAAAATAGATATATTTATTGAAAAGGGTAGAAGAAACACTATCCATAGGACAATGACGCCTCTGCCTTTTCAAAGTAGGCACCTTGGGACCTCACACAGTTCTCCCAGTTGCCATTAGCTGCCCTGTCATATTTTTCTGAATCTCATCGATGGTCTGAAATCTCTTTCTTTCCAAAGGTGATTTTAATTTTGGCAAAAGCTAGAAATTTTGGGCCACCAAATCTAGGTTGTAGGGGGCTGAGTCACCTGAGTGATATGATGTTTCACCAAAAACTCTGCACCACACATGATACGTGAGTGGGCACACTATACTGTTGAAGCTGCCAATCATTAGTTGCCCAGAGTTATGGCCATTTTCATCATATTTTATCTCTGCACTCATTGTGTCATGCCTGAAAACCTTCTGAATCATCTGAATAGTTTCCATTGGAGGAATATTCAAGCTTAATGAAAAATTTGATGCAGATGTGTTGCTCTACTCACTCAGTCATTTTGAATGTGATGCCACACAGTACACATGCTCACTCAACAGTGTCTACCGCCCCCACTGACTAGTACAGTGAAGTCATCATTGTTCATTCATATTCATTCCAGTCCACTCTCCTTGGCTGCCAGGTTACATTAATGTAGCACAAACCATTCTCATTATATTAACAATGTCTGGACTTTTTCTGGACAGACCTTGTATATGGCTTGGGCCTATTAGATTAGTTAGCTTGAATATGAGATAATTAATACTTAAAAGGTCATATATTGTATCATGTTAGGACAATCAACTTTACACAAAAAAATGTCTCAGAATACCAGTAACTTAGCTGTCTTCTAACACTAACAATTAATAGTAAGTGACATTTATGTCCCTATTAGTAAATGTTCATCAACATTTTTACATCTATAGGATCCAGCACAAATCACACCCCTTTTTTATTATGAAATCAGAAGCATGTAATTCTGTAACATACCAATATTATACTCAAGCACACCATATGACATTTTAGGTGAAAGGTTCAAATTGCCGTCCATCTCATGCAAGACATTCACATACCCTACCAACCACACTCAAGCAAGACTTACTTCTGCCAGACCCTATATTATTTCTTCTCATCCTTATTATAACCCTATAATGTAGGTAGGACATTTTTATCTTACCATTAACTCACTGATTATGGATGATGCAACTGTAACTGAAAAAATGTTAAATGACTAATCAAAGGTCATACAGTCTGAAATGTGATTAAGATTCAAATGTGATTCTCATGCCTAATGCAGTCCTCCCTCATTCCATTACAGCAGACTGCTTCCTCATGTATGTGTGTCACTGCCATGAGGGGAATTGATTCACTCAGATTGGATTATGAGGAGAGTATAACTTATACTACTACTAAAGAGTAACTTCAAACTCATTCTTTAAATGAGGAATGACAAGTGAAAGAGAAAATAGCATTCCATATTATCTGCTTTTTTGGTGATTAATTTGTACCTGATTCTTTAAACAATTACTGATTGAAATGATTTACCTTCCAAAATAAATGAATATAAAAGTAAAGATGTTTATTAAAAATATTTCTAACAAACTCATACCAATCAACAAACATCTGTAATCAAGACATGACTTTAGATCAACTGAATGAAAGGTTTCAAAGCAATGAAAATTCTTGATATAGTGATCTTTTTACTTGGAGAGCAAGTCTTCTTATCTTCACTAATAATATGAATTTCCTACTTGGACTATTTAATTGTGCTAAATAAACTTAGAAATACCTTTACAAAATAATTTGAAGCACATTTGGAATAACCAACATAAAGGGCCACTCTATTTATAAGATTATTGAAAATTAAAAATCATGGGTATATCATGGGTAAAAAATTGTGCTTAAACATGAAAATGTTTTTCATATTATTCAATGTGCATTATCCATATATTTTATTACCATATATATGTTTACATGTGTATTTACAAACATACAACTAAAGTGTTCATAAACAGAACAAATGAAAATCCTTTACTGCAATGCAATCCTTCTTTAGATTAGGAAGAATGAAAAAAATAGGAGTAAAATATGTGAAATTCTTTTAAGTTTATTTTAATGCAGCAAAACGATAGAAAATAACATGATTTTTAAAATCTTGATGGAGGTCAAAGAAATTCTGGGGAGAATTAAAATAATTTTTCTGAAAAGTTTAGGAAATTAGTAATTTACCATACAAATGTACATATAAATTGATTTGTTAAATATTTTGAATGGTAAATGTGTATCTCATTTTTATCTCAAGACAGCATTCCATTCCTTTCCTCATACAACCAAAAGAAGGAAAACAACCAATTTAAAAACAAAAATCAACCAGCACTGCCAGAAAAATATTTGAATGGAAGTTCAACAACCAAAAATTTAAAGAAATATTCATCCAGATGGTATGAGGGGCAGAGATGGGCAGCCAGGGTGGAGTGGATGGTGGCAAGGTGGCAGGTGGCTAATGGACCACATTTGCATACAGACAAGCTGGGAGGAACAACATGGGAGGGAGACAGTCTGTGAAACCCAGGATTTTGGGGCAGGAAACTAAAGACTCAAAATCCTAGGCTGTAAAAAAATCTGTGGGGGATGTAGCAGGAGGAGAAACTCCCAGCCTCACAGGACAGTTCATTGGAGAGACCCATAAGGTCCTAGAAGGTACATAAACACACCTACCTACAAATCAGCACATGAAAAGGCACAATCTACTTGTGGGAAGCAAAGGAAGAGAAGGAAGTATCAGAAAGTGGGGAGATAGCCAAGCAAGTGGCATTGTTCCCTCTCTCACCTCTTCGCACATATAGTGCCACAACTGCAGCAGAGGGTTGCCTGCCCTGACAAATACCTAAGGCTCTGACCCTTACCACATTAACAGGTGCCCAGAGACAAAGAAATATGGCCCAAATGAATGAACAGATCAAAACTCCAGATAAATAACTGAACAAAGAGGAGACAGACAACCTGTCTGATGCAGAGTTCAAAACACTGGTAATCAGGATGCTCACAGAATTGAGCTCTGCTGCAAAATTAAGGAAGAAATGAAAGCTGCACAAAGTGAAATAAAGCAAAATGTACAGGGAAACAATAGTGACAGGAAGGAAACTAGGACTCAAAGCAATGATTTGGAACAAAAGAAAGAAATAAGCATTCAACTGGAACAGAATGAAGAAACAAGAATGCAAAAAGATGAGGACAGGCTGAGGAACCTGTGGGACAACTTTAAGCATTCCGACATCAAAATCATGGGAGTCCCAGAAGAAGAAGAGGAAGAGCAAGAAGTTGAAAACTTATCTAAACAAATATTGAAGGAAAATGTCCCCAATCTGGTTAATGAAAACAGACTTCTAGGAAGTCCTAGAAACCCAGAGAGTGCCAAAGAAGTTGAACCCAAGGACGAGCACACCAAGGCATATCATAATGACGTTACCCAAGATTAAAGATAAAAAGAGAATCTAAAAGCAGCAAGAGGAAAGAAGAGAGTTACCTACAAAGGAGTTCCCATGAGACTATCAGCTGATTTCTCAAAAGAAACCTTACAGGCAAGAAGGGTCTGGGAAGAAGTATTTCAAGCCATGAAAGGCAAGGACCTACATCCAAGACTGCTCTATCCAGCAAAGCTTTCATTTAGAATGGAAGGGCGGATAAAGTGCTTCCCAGATAAGGTGAAGTTAAAGGAGTTCATCATCACCAAGCCGTTATATTTTGAAATGTTAAAAGGGCTTATCTAAGAAATGAATGAAGATAAAAAACTATGAACAGTAAAATAACAACAAACTCACCACTATCAACAACTGAACCTAAAAAACAAAAACAAAACCTAGCAAACAACTAGAATAGGAACAGAATCACAGAAATAGAGAGCACATGGAGGGTTATTAGCAAGGAGGGAGAGAACAGGGGGAAAGGTACAGGGAATAAGTAGCCTAAATGGTAGGTACAAAATAGACAGGGTGAGGCTAAGGATAGTATAGGAAATGGAGAAGCCAAATAACTTATATGCACAACTGACCTATGGACATGAAATAAAGGTGGGGAATGCTGGAGCAAGGATGGTTGTAGGGCAGAGTGGGAGAAAAGGGAGAAAAAAAATGTGACAACTGTCATAGCATAATCCATAAAATATACTTTAAAAAGACAGCAAAATAAAAGTAATACATATTTGTAAACATAAAATTTTGTGTCTATTAACTGATATTTATGATATGATACATGCACAACCACTAAAATTTTACTACTATTTTAAAACAGGATGTTACTCATTAAACACATATTTCACCAATTTTTTAAAGATTTCATTTATTTATCTTTAGAGGGGAAGGGAAGGAGAGAGGGAGAGAAATATCAATGTGTGGTTGCCTCTCATGTGTCCCCTGCTGGGAACTGGCCTGCAACCCAGGCATGTGCCCTGAGTGGGAATCAAACCGCGATCTTTTGGTTCACAGGCCCATGTTCAATCCACTGAGCCACACCAGCCAGGGCATATTTCACCAATTTAATAAAGAATCTCAAACATTTATATTAAGTGCTACCAGACTTTAGAAATACATTCACATCAGCTCTTTTATTCCCTCCAATGAACAATTAGAAAAGGAATAATTAAATTAGGCTACAATAAAGTATTGAGAACTAAATATTGCAAATGAATAATATTTAACACAATTTTGTATGTGCTAGAAAGTGCTGTGTGACTCTTTTCACTTTTACAAATTAGTTAATTCAATAACAGATAACCAGTTACTCAGTAAATTGTAAGGCCCTGTTCTAGGTGCAGTTGGGCCTTGAATAAGAATAAGTAAAGACACTGTTCTCAAGGTCTTTATGTTCCAGTGGAAGAAACAAAGCAGGCACACAAACAATTATGATATGAGTGCTTTACAAAAGTCCACAGAAATTCCTTAATGGAGTTCTTGGTGAAGCTTTCCAAAGGATATTTTGCTAAGATTATCCTTACACAATATGTTTTGCAGGCACAGATGAACAATGGAGGATATTTCTGACAGAGTAATATTAAATCAGCATTTCTCAACTAAATTCAATAGATGGTCTAAGATAAAAGGGACTATGGTTAAATGAGTTATGGAAAGCTGCATGAAAAAGAGGTGGACAGGTTTCTTCAATATAGGACATCTCAGACCCTTTAATATTATAATGAATATTCTGACCCTCCAAGAGGAGAATTTCAAGTGTACCAAATTTATTAGACTATTGAACACTTTCCTCATGAAAAATCTATTAGCATCTCTGTAACTAATGTCTGGGAAATGCTGACAGGAAGAACTGTGGAGACAGTAAATTCTAAATGTGAAGGGAGGAAAGGTGACTTAGCTGCAACTGTGGCTGTAGTTAGGGGAGCAGACAGAAAGAGTCAGCTGCAAAGAGGAGATAAGGGAGCCCGTGATAGAAGGCCTTCAAACTCCTGGTAGGGAGATTTTTATTTAATCTTGAATACAACAGGCAACCATTGAACATATTAAAGACTACAGTGACAATAATCAGGGCAGTATTTTAGAAAGATTATTTTGCCACTGACAAAAAGGATGAATATGAGTAGGAAGAGAATATAGGCAGGGAGAAAAGTTAAGAAACAATATTGTAATATTTGAGGCAGGACGTAATGACAGTGACCCTGAGTGGTTCTGGGTTTTGATGCAAGGAAAAAAGTTGGAGAAAGAATTTTCATAAAACAATGACCAGTTAAATTGTCAGGTGGTAGCACAGGGACAAGGCCATAAAAATAAAAAATAATAAACCCTCTAGCTTCTTGATTTAAAAAATTATGCTAAATTTAAACAAATAAGAATGGAGATTATGCTGGTTTGATTTCAACATTCATATGGAAAGATAATCAAGAGCTGGAAATATAAGACAAACTCTGGAGACCTGACACCTTCTAAATGGTGATATTTGAATTATAATACCAAATGGGATATTAGTACAAAGATATACACAGAAAGAAAGCAAAGGATAGAACATTAGGGAATATCACCATTTGTGGGTCAAAAACAAAGAAAAACTAAGTTCTCAGAGATGTAAAAACAGAAATTGGATGATAACAAAGAGAGAGAGAGGAGAGAAAGGGGTAGAGGGAGAGAGACAGAGAGAGAAAGAGACCCTGACTGGTATGGCTCAGTGGATTGAGTGCCAGCCTGCAAACCAAAAGGTTGCCAGTTCAATTCCCAGTCAGGGCACATGCCTGGGTTTCGGGCCAAGTCCCTGGTTGGGGGCCTGTGAGTGGCAACTGATTGATATTTCTCTCCCTCTTTTTCTTCCCTTCTCCTCTCTCTAAATAAAAAGAAAATCTAAAAAAAGAAGAGAGGAGGAAAGATTTAATGAAAAGAAATGATCAAATATACATGAGTAGAACAGGCTAAGGGTAGCAAGAGGCCACCACCTTGGGTAATTTGAAGTTTTCTGATGACTATGAAGTCATTTTTCAGTATACTGATGGAAATAGATCTAATCAATCAACCAACACCTGAGCATCCACTATGTTAAGAAGTTATCTTATATTTCTTAATATTCATTTAAAACATAAAATATGCTGAGAGTACTTAATCAGTTCTTAAGTTTAAACATGATAATTAATCTTTTAAGTATATATGGGATTTTTCATCATAGCAAATATAAATGTAAAGGCAAAAAAATTAATAGGTTTTGAAATTATGGTAGTTTAGATTTAAAGAGATTTCAAAAAGCTTTGAGGATTATTAAACTTAAAGAGCACTTCCACATTGCTTTTAAAAGAAAAGAAAATAGTGTCCATCTAACTTTTCAAATTATCATGAAAATTTCATCTCAGGAACAGTTTTGTTTTTGTAACATATTCCATTAAAGATATTCAGGACAGTTTAAGCAATGAATGCCTTATTTTTATCCCAGTGTTAAAACAATTTATTTTCCTGGAAAATCAAATCTTTAGTTACTTCAATGAAAATGTGAACCTGCCAAAATCTGCTTCAGGTCATATTTTTCCTTCCATCTAACAAGATAATTTTCTACCACTGAACTCACTGTGACATGACAGAAAGTCTATATCTTGGTTCATTACCTGGGTTCGAAGTTGCTGGATTTCTGTTTCAAGCTCTTTGATTTTTTCTTCTCTTTTTTGAAGCTCAGCTTGAGCTTCCTGTCGAGCTGTGAATTCTTCATCGAACTGCAATGATCACCACCAAAAATGTACACTTAATAATACAGTTTTGAGAAAGCTTTAAACAACACTAAGTATTAAATAAATGGAGTGTTTCTTGCTTCACTGAATTCCATGTCACTAAAATAATCAGAGCTTCATTATTTTCATAACAATTGAGCACCCCTGTGGGAGTGGGGTATTGCTGTGGTGGTGGAAGAAATATGCCCCCAACCCAAGATAAACAAACCACATTTTCACTCCTGAAAAAATATGAAACGAAGTTTCAAAAGGGTGAACTGAGGAGTCCATCTTCATATATAATAGATCTTTTTTTTCTGTTATTGAATGTCAGTTTTTATAATTATTCATGTTGCTAAATGTTTCATCCCATACTTTCAAATTTATGTCATTAGCAAATGAAACCTAACAATTATCCATCAAGCAGTTCTACTGCTTAACTATATTTAACCTTGAAAAGAGACTGCACTTTTTAAAACATTCAACTGGATGGATGTATATTAAACCAAATTAGAATATTTCTACTATAATCTTTTCTAGCATCCAAAAAGTAGCGCTCCTAGAAATCTGACAGAATGATATATGCCATAACTAAAACACTTGACTAAGATGTTGCAAGAGGGAAAAGAAAAAGTTACATTAAAGTGTGCTAAGCCAGAGACCATCTGAAGAGTGAATATCCTCTTACTGCATCCTGCACATCTCTTACCCCAGTCAGGGCTGTAGGCAGGCCCAAACATGCCTGAATAGTTATGATACAGGGTGCAGCCAACAGGGAGGCCCCAAAAAGGCATTTGGAATGGGGCCCAGAACTCAAGGTGTCTAGGAAATATTAGAGAAACATGTAAGATGTCCTCACCCCTTCCCCCACAGGTGTGAGTTGGGGGAAGGGACACATGGAGCAGGGCATGCAGGGCTGTTTTGTACAGCCACAGCCTTGCAGCTAATCCATGGCATGGTCATTTAACATATCTATAGCCCTTGGCGGGTCACTTGGATATGTTAAATGGCTGTGGCCATGCTTGGAGCCAGAGGGATGGAAGTCACTTCCCCCCAAGATGTAAGTGGGGGGCAGGTCCCCCGAGTTACAGCACCTCCGTGGGAGCTGGAAGAAGATTGGCTCCAGGATATTGGCCCATATCTGCCCAGACTCACGATGGCAGCCCAGTAAACTTGGGATAATACAGGGATGCTGGCAGGTGTAACTGATTGTAGGAGGAGTTGGAAATGGGGGTATAGAAGAAGATTGGCGCGGGGATTTAAACCCAGACACGGCAGCCATTAGATGGGGAACCATAGGGTCTTAGCAAGAGTGCAGACCCCTTTGCAGCTTTGGTGAAGGGGGGAACCAAGAGGTTTTGCCAGAGTGCACACCAGCGCAGCTCTGGTGGAGGGAAGAAGAGACTTTGCCTGGACAAATGGGTACAAAGAACTCTTGCCAGTAGACCATGAGAAGGTGCCACATGGCTTTGGATTAATTGGATATCCTGCCTGGACCGAGAAACAGCTGATGGTGCCAGCGGCCTTGAAACACGGACCTGTGCTCTTTCCCTGAGTACCCTGAATTAGGGTGGGGGTGGGGGAAGACAAGAGCTGCTGAGTGTGCATCTGTGGGTATCTTAAAGGACTTTGATATTTTAATGAAGACATAAGGTCACAACTTTAAGTCTGTATAGCCTTAAATAAACATTTCCTTTCTTTTTCACAAATCTCTGGCATTGAGAGATATCTTTCTGTTTGGCGGTCAGATGAGCCCAGTAGGTTGTCTGGATGGTATTAGTGTACCATCCTCCTGAGTCCGGGCCCCTGTGTGTGTATGTGACTGTTCTGTAACAGTTAGAATGAATACTGCTCATGTCCAGCTATAGAACATTTACCTGCTGTCGATATCACTTCAAGTCATTTTACAACTCCATGCATTATACCAATTATGTTATTTCTGTCTTTAAGAGTGAGAACTTACCAGGTGAAATCGTACTTAAGCACTGTGAAACAGTAAAAAAGTATATTCACTACTAATACATATTTATCTTTACAGTAGAGTTGACCTTCACAAATTATAAAATGTCACTTAGATCCAACTCTGAAGAAAGAGTGGGTGAGCAAATTGGATAATCACAGTGTTTGGGTCAAATCTGAAACACTTAGTTAATTATTTAATTAATCTCTACTTGACACCTAGGAAACTATCCTACAGGTGCTGGTCCAAATCCTCTCTAATCTCTGTAAATTTCAAACTCAACCCAGATCCTTCACAGTCAGCAAATGACTTTGTTTCCTAGTTCACTGAGAAGATGGAGCTTTTCCCACTTCACTACCATCCCAGTTAAGATTTATCTGATTCTGTATTCCTATCCTCCCTCCGAAAGTGAACTTCCCAGTGCTTCTCAATCATGGTGTCTACACTAGCATGCTATACAGTTTTCCTCTACAAAGTATTTATTTGTTAGTAATTTTGAAGAGAGGCATACAGCATTTTGCTTGAAATGATCTTCATCTGTAAACCCACGGAAAAAATCAGAGAAGCCTGAGATATGCAAGCTACAAGACTTGAGGGAAGATTTCCTATAAATCCACTAAACTTAGGCATTTTTTTAATAACAAAGAGATTAATTACCTAAAGCAAGTTAAGTGCCTTACTTAAAGTCACAGCTAATTAATGGCAAAGCTGAGATCAGATCTTACAACTTTCTCATTCCAGTCTCCAATTCTCTTTTAAACTGCTTTATACTGTCCCTTAAAATCACCAGAAAAGACAAAGCATTCAGACAACCACTGAGAGATCATACATGCTTTCATTCTAAATGTAGGTGATGAGAATAAAGCATTGAACACTGAAATCTTTTTTTATTATTTTAGGACTCCTTTTCCTATAGCATGTGCTTACAGAAAATTTTACCAGATAGATCATCACAATTTGCTCCAGCTTGTGGTGTGTAATCACAGTGCCAGTGAAAAATTAAAGAGATTCTAAGATTTTCAAATGCAATTTTAAATGTGCTACTTAAAAGAAGAACATTAGAAATATAAAGGTGTATTAGTCAAAAGCATACATTTTCCTTCACTGATACAAATGACAGCTCATACAAACATTTTACACTCAAGCTCTTAAAAATCTATTATAATAACGGAAAAAGTGAAGACATTTCTACAGATGCCCTGAAATAACTTCAATAGCACTCCATAATTTCTAAAGTAACAGAAAAATTGATTATCTAATCTCCAAGATAAGTCCTAACTCTGAAGAGACAGCAATATGTAAACACTTTATCTTGCTGTCAGAGGCTAAAAACTGGAGAGCTTATAGAGTTGTGCTTCAATCCTTCTCCTGCCACCAACAGCAGAGAAATACAATACTAACACTTCACAGGGTGTACAACGACAACAACAAAAATTCAACTTCTGGTAGAGGAAAATAAGATTGTAACTATCCTTTCATAAAACAAGGAAAAGACAATTTAAGATTTAAATGGAATTAAGATATTCAAAAAGCTGGCATTTACATAAGGGGAACCTCAGATTCCACCAAACCTACTTGAAGCAGCAATATCATTTTAAAAGGGATCATTATAAAAAAAATTCAAAGAAGGTAAGTCTGAGAGAGAGAGAAAACACTGCATCATTTGCTTGCAATCAATAGCACTGACTGTGGAGTAAAACAAATATCAGTAGCTAAACATCTCACAGTTCTCCAAGGAGATGCACACTGTGAGAACTACTGGAAAGCAAAGGAAGGGTGTATTTTGGTTGATTGCTTCTAACTATATCCTTCCAGCACCCTAATTTTATTTAATTTGTCACTTTAGTAGAATATGGCTAGCATTTTTCTTCCATAAAGGATTAAAGGTGACGAGGAAGAAATAGTAGCAATTTTATCTTATCAGGAAAGAAATTAATATATCGTGGTTATGTCTGAATCCAGAAACATAAAGTACTATGCAACTGAAATAACATTTATAAGAAACAAAGTAGAATACATAATGTATTAAATTATTAATTTAAAAATTACAGGTAATATTTTATGAGCCTTACCTTCTTGGAGAATTCCATGGCTTTTTGTTCACTTTCTTCAACTTTTGCCTTGTTCACACAAGAATCTATTAATATTAACCAAAACATGATTAGAAATTATTGCGTCAGCTCTCTAGGCAAATATGGCTGCCAACCTACAATTCTATGATGTAGACAACCTACATTTCTATGATGTAGAAATTACACTACTAGAAATCACCCTACAAATAGAGCCCATGTGCACAAAGGTATATGCAGTTACATGTTTACTGAAGCACTGCTTGAACCATCATATCTACTTCAATTGCTATTAAGGGGAAATTGGCCTAGACTATATATAAAACATAAACCTCTATAAATTATCTTTTGCATAACTAACTGAATTCATTGACAGTATTTTTGAGACACAAAACTCAGCACAGAAATATAAATTTCACTAAATCATCATTCTTTTAAAGGTATTCTACTGTTTTACAACCTTTATAATTACAGAATTTTTTAAAAATTGTTTTTCAGTTTATTATGGGTGGAGAGGTGCCCAAGAATCTATGCTTCAGATTACTGAGACTCAAAATGACCCTTAAAATAAGGCTAGAGAAAGGGACAAAATAACATTCATTAATTCTGGTTTCCTAAAAAATGATTGCATATAAATAACTTCTGATGGAGGCAGAACATATTATGTAAAGATATAAACATTAAGCTTCCTGAATACAATCAAATACTTGAGAGCATAAATAACTAAAGAAACTCTTTGGACAACAGTCTCATTATTATACATACAGTCTCTTCTGTACCTAGCAATTCCATACCTACTTTTTTCTATTTTTTAAAGAATTTATTTATTTTTTTAGAGAGAAGGGAAGGAGAAAAAGAGAGAAACATCAATGTGTGGTTGCCTCTCGCACACCCCACACTGAGGGCACCTGGCCCACAACCCAGGCATGTGCCCCGACTGGGAATTGAACCAGTGATCCTCTGGCTCAGAGGCCCTCACTCAACCACTGAGCTATACTAGCCAGGGCTCCATACCTATTTATTTATCCTCAAGAAATAAAAACATATGTCTATACCAAGACTTGTATATAAGTTTTGTAGCAGCTTTATTTATAATATCCTACAACTAGAAAGAACCCAAATGTCTATCAGCAAGTAAATGTATAAATATATTTCACTATACCCCTATACTGGAATATCACTCAGTTAATGTAAAGGAATGAACTATTGCTGCATATAACAGAACAACATAAATGAATCTCAAAATAATTGTGCTGAGTGAAAGAAGTCAGGCAAAAAGGGAGTACATGTATGTTTCTACTTTCACAAAATTTTAGAAAATGAAACTAATCTATTTAAGAGAAAGCAAATGAAATGATGCTCAGCATCACTAGCCATCAGAGAAATGCAAATTAAAACCACTATGAAATACCACTTCATACTGGTCAGAATGGCCATCAAAAACAAATAAAAAAACAAGTGCTGGCGAGGCTGTGGAGAAAAGGGAACCCTAGTGCACTGTTGGTGGGAATGCAGACTGGTGCAGCCACTGTGGAAAACTGTATGGAATTTCCTCAGAAAACTAAAAATGGAACTGCCTTTTGACCTGAACATTCTACTGCTGGGACTATACCCTAAGAATCCTATAACAGCAATCCAAAAGAACCTATGTACCCCAATGTTCCTAACAGTGTTATTTACAATAATCAAGTGCTGGAAGCATCCTAAGTGCCCACCAGTAAATGAGTGGGTCAAAAAGCGATGGTACATTTACACAATGGAATACTATGCAGCAGAAAGAAAGAAGCTCCTAGCCTTCTTGACAGCATGGATGGATCTGGAGAGCATTATGCTAAGTGAAATAAGCCAGGCTGTGAAAGACAAACACCATATGATCTCACTGATAAGTGGATCCTAGTCAACAAAACAAATAAATTAGCCTAATAGAACCAGAGACATGGAAATAAAGGACAAACTGACAGCAGAGGGGAATGGGAAGGAGATAACAGGGAAAGAAGGGGAAGGGTAAAGTCAAGAAACCCATGGACAAAGAAAAGGGTGAGTCAGTGAACGTTTGAGGGTGGGAGGTGAGGTGTGGTGGGGTGGGGGGAAGTGATAGGGGGGACATGGGGACAACTCTAGCTGAATAACAATACAAAGATGAAAAAGAAAAAATTATGCAGGAATATGATCTGAGTTATAAAAAATACAAGACACACAAAATTGTGAAATAAGAAGAGATGGTATGGTCTTCAAGTCTAGGTAATCTTAACATAGAAATCCATAGATTTCCTAGAAATTCTTGAAGCACTAGCAAATTTTTTTGTGAAATCATGCATGTTGTGTGTCTGTGTGTGCACATTCTAATAAAAGTTCCACAGCATGCATCAGCTACTGAAAAAGGCCTCTGACCATATAATATTAAGAGCCACACATATATCTGACTTATTTAAATTTACAGGTTGAAGAAACTGAAGCCTAGAGAAGTTCAGTGGTTTGTTCAGATATTAATAAGTCTATGATGCTGACTATTCTTTGTCACTTGATCCTTTAATCTCTCCCCCACCAATACTCTTTACGGTCAACAATTATAAATTCCTGGCATACAGTACACGAAACAAATGTCTGTGAACACTAAACGAGCTAGGCAAAATCAACAGTACACTGTGTGTGCCAACCATAATCTATAATAGATTATAAAACAATACAAATATTTGGAAACAGTCCCTTATAACTCTCTCAATAAAATATGAAAAAAAATATGAGCTTATCAAGCTCAATGAAAAATATGCAGTGAAACCAGTATTCACATTAGTTGCTAGGCAAGGTCAATTGGTGCATTTTCTAAAAACAATTTAGCCTTTAAAATATATAACTTCACTTAAAGAAATCAATCCTAAGGAAATAATGAGAAAAAGCCAAATATTTGTGCAAAAAACGTTCACATGAACTTCATTTATAATTGTGAAAACTCTAAAACAATATAGATGTACAATAAGAACTAGTGAAGATGATTAAGGTATTCCACAAAATGGAATGTTATACAGACATTCAAAGTCACATTTTAAAGGTTAACATGGAAAAATTATCAAAGTTATATTTTAAAGGTTAATATGGGGAAATTCTCATAATACAAATGCTCCATGAAAAGCCCAGAAAGAGAGAGAGAGAGAATGTATTGAGCTGAAAAGTGAGGTTAATAGTTTATTCTATCATACAAGTCTCCAGATTGCCTAGAATATAGAAGCAGAAGTTTTAAAACCGGAAAAGAATAGCCTTAGCCAGGTATCTCAGTTGGTTAGAAAATCATCTCAATATGCCAATGTTGAGAATCTGATTCCCAGTCAGAGCACATACAAGAAGCAACCAATCAACACATCAATAAGTGGAACAACAAATTAATATCTCTCATTAATGAGTAAAAAAGATTATATGATAAATAAGGAATTCATATCTGAATATTAATGTGAATCTTCTCTGTGTTATGAAATGAAAAACAATATATAATTGGCTTTAGACAGCTGCTTTTTTCTTCTCTTAAAGATAGGCAAATGAATTAATGCTTGATTTTAGCAATAGTGATTTTGATTAGGTATAAATAAAATTGTTCAACTATAAGGTCACAAAGCACAGCATATTTCACAAAACAGGTTTCATATTGCCCAGACATTGTTCCAGAAAGTACAGCTAATTATCAGTATAGTATGATAAAGGGGCATCTCCTCAACAATCCAAGTAGATGAATATGATCTTCTCAAGTTCTTTTCTAGCAATATAAAACTCTATGAAATATAATTTAATCTACTTTGACAGAATTAAAAGGTCGTAAGTTACTGATATAACCCTATATTTCTTTTCTCAAATGTGAACATGAATTACATAGGTATATTACTAATTAGACCCTATTGTACAGGTAATGTCTATAAAGCCATTAAGGTACAACTCTGAACAGAATCAAAGGACTTCAGAGTTGTGTTTCTAAAAACCAAGGCAATCATCTATAATAAAACAATGTTTCTTGTAGGGTATTAATTGTAATCTGAATTCAAGAGTATTTAAACCTACCAAATAGGTTAATATTTTCAATAGCAAAGGAAGAACTCTCATGATCATCATAATTAACAGTTATAGTGTTTGAGTACCCATAGACACAATGATTTATCAGATATTAATAGAGGAAGTTCAGTAAGAGAGATACCTTTCAAAAATGCCTATTATACAGAAGAGAATAAAATACAATCAAAGGATACTGAGGATTATATTACCTACCTATGAGATGAGTGAAATCAACATCTAATCTTTGCCTGTACTTGAAATCTGGGTCCATACCACTGCAGTGCAGCACTATCTGTGAAACACATTCCTCAATTATTTTGTAATACTGTGGCCTGAAAAAGAGAGAAATTATTATTGAATACCTTTTCTACCTATATAAATCAATTTTCAGCATGATAAAAGAACTAAGTCTTTTTCTAGTACTGTTTAAAATATTTTGAGTCATAACACTCCCTTAAGAAGAAATATGCCTATGTTTAAAGAAGGCCTGAATGCTATAATGCAGAACCCACTGTGATATAATCAACTGCGACCATTTAGTGACTTAGTACTCTAGTTGTCAGGGATTCATGCTTGAGTGCAAAGACACTACTTATCAACCTTAGCTACTTAAACTTAGACTGTTGTTCCTAGACTCAATGAAAACAAACGACCTCTTAGTCCTATATCCATGGATACAGAAATAGTTCTAGATCTCTACATGTTCTCAATTTCAATGAGGAATGAGTATCTTCACATCAGGTGGCAAGCAATGTCTTGAATATACTCCAATAAAAACCAGACTGAGCCACTTACAGTACAGACTATTCCAAAGATCTATTTATGCACATCTTTTAAAAGATTGATTTTATGCAATCATATGAACTTAATATGCATGGCTATAGCCTCAATTCAGTCAAAGTGTCTAAGGTTTTAAATCATATCATAATTCTGTAATCTACCAAGGTAATTCTGGCCTTAAAAATTACCATGTGCATACTTCAAAATTTTAAAAAGACACTTTTGGCATTAATACTTTGGGAACAGTGAATATTGACCAGTGGCTAATAAATTCAAAAGAGAAAAATCAGAAAGAAATAGTACTATAGACAAATTATGACATAAACTTCCATAAAATTGTGTGATAATAATTAGCTAACCTACTAAAAGTTTGCTAATGGGGCCAAATACATTCCAATTGTTCTTATGTAACTTGTCATAGGGCTGGTATCAAGAATAAGAATAAGTGATAATATACAGGGTTGGGGAAAAGTAGGTTTACAATTGTAATACAATTAATAACTAATAAATAATAATAAAAGAATAGACTGTTTCATGTACTCACAACTGTAAAGCTACTTTTTCCCACCCCTGTATATTACACATCCGAGGCTCTTGCAAGTCATGATAGGGTCTAGGGTAAATAACATCGGATTATAATCAGCCTAGTCAATGACTCTTTGGGTAAATAAGGAAAACAAAATTTTTGTCCTTGAGGACAGGTTAATTATCCCTCAGTAGAATATAAGTGCCTGTCACACTTCTACCACACATGGATTTTCTCAGAATGAAAAGGATGTCATATTATAGTAAGTTCTCATTTAATCAAAGTTACTGAGGAATTGAAGGCTTCACACAATTTCCCCAGGTAGCTGCACACACAGCCACAGTACCACTTTAATTACCAAAAGTTATTTTAGAAAACCACAATTGTATATTAAGTGTATTACCATCTTTTCTACTTTAAAAAAAGCATAAAATTTAATATTTTCAACATTTTTCTATGTCTTTGTGACATCATGATGTTCATCAGTTATTGTGTTGGTCTGCACTACGATAGTTTTCTATGGCTTCAGAACTGTCATTTTTGTTATGACTGTAGCTGACCCTGTGGTAGTGTTCCTTTTCCCATTAATCAAGGAAGGTTTAACAAATCAAAAAACCTCAGTTCACAGAATGTCATGCATATTAGACTACCAAGAACAATTAAGAGTCTTTTGAACAGTTTAACATATGATCATGATCACCACCTGATGGATAATTTCAGTCACTCAGAAACCTTTCTCTAACTTTATGGCTTTCAGAGATATTCCCAGTTACTAGACTCTAAAACTTCTAACTTTTTGGATTATCCTCATAATCATTTATTTTGAAGAATTACATTAGTGAATACAAAGCTAAAATATTAGCATTATTATTTTCGTAGAAAAGAACACATCTATTACTAGATAAAAACTATAAAATAGAAATATTAGTAAAACCTCACTTATTAAAATCTATAAGAACTTTAAAGTTCTACCATAGACTGTTCAGTGCTGACTCTGTACTACCATTATCTAGCAAAGAAAATTAATCATGGGGTTAATAAAATCTGTGGGGTCATTGGGGTACCACATTTTATCAATAAATTCCTCTGGCCCAATTAAAAAAGAAATGAACACTGTTTAAAATGTGTTATCTTAATTTGCAAGTTCTTATAATTTTTGGCTAGGACCCACCACATTGTTCATTTCCCTTTAATATCTAACTCAAATTGTTCACATAGTACTCTCAGAACTGCTTCTTACCTGACATAATAATCATTTCTGATGAGCAAAAAATGTTGTAGGATGGATAATAAGTAATTTTCAGCAGCTGTGTCCTTCAACATATTATACAGAAGATGGTATACTTCATTCATATCAGTGAAAAAAGTCAAGGGAAAAAAATCAAAGATTCTTCATTGATCTATCATTTTGTTTGTGTTACTGTTTCCAAGACTTCAACTCTATTACCTTGTATTTAAACATTTACATAAAGAAATGTAATCTATGGAATCATGTTAATCTTTTAACAAGACAAACTGTCTGAAATAGTATTTCTAACACCATTTAACCATCAAGATATTAATGATCAGTTATTTATTATATTTTAAAGTCTGGTACAACTAGAAAAGCTGGTACAACTGGAATAGCAATGCCTTTAATGAAAATGGTTTTCTCTTAATCTTTCTGTAGCTGTGGTAGAGGCAAGACCTATACTACTCACGGAAACCACTGCTCCTTCATTTTCACTTTGACATAGGACAGAAAGAAGGTAAAAGAGCATTATATGGACTGATAAAGGATCATAAACCAGTTTCATTTTATACAGATGAAATAATTAATAAAATCTGAAATTATTATTGTTTGCATTCATTCGTATTTCACTACTTAACAAAAGATGGACAGTAAAGAATAAAACTAGCAACTTTTTTCTTAGTACATATAAAGAATGGTAGACATTTAAGTATTTTTAATAAACTAGAAAGATTTCAAAAATGGCTCTGGAAAATCATTACATTGAAAATAAAAAGAAAAGTAGAAGAGATGTAATTCAACATCCTAAAAATAATCTGAAATGTCAACATTTTCTCTGAAGTAGAATTAAGTATATGAGGGATGACTTCTGATAACCCATGTGAGAATGTTGTGTTGAAGTCCCATAAGGTCATAAGTAGCTACAGAATGGATCCCAAAATAGCTTTATGGTAAAGTTTATAAGAAAAATGTATATAAAGCAAGATATTTATTAATTGACACAAAAAACATTTAATGTGATGCAAATCACTGTGGACTAGAGTCACTAATGATGGATAAGAAGTTATGAGATATTATCTCTTATCACCATGATTTGTTGCACACCTAATTATCCAGTACTTATGTGTAAAGCACTTTGATAGGAACATTGGAGGAAAAATATGAAATAGAATATTTCTGCCCTCTCAGATGGGCATAGATGTTTACATAAATAAAACAGATGCAAACAAAAGCACTCTAGAAGTTTCAAGAAGGGAATACTACTTCCAGCTTTTTTGAGGGGGAGAGGAAAAAGAAGAAACAAAACATCATAAAACAAAAGAGGTGTAACTCAAAGGTCATTTTGGTTCTGAAGTATTTCCCAATTTCCCTAATATCTGTAAGTAAGAAATTGAATGGGTATGAAATAAATGGCCAATAATGTAGTGACAACCATGTCTTATATCTCACAGATGGTTATCTGTGAGATATAAAATCATCATGCAATAAACTGTTACCATATGAACATTATGTGCCAGTTCTACTTGACTTGAATGCTTCTTACACACAGCCTTGTTATAGACAGATACTATCACATCTAAACATTTCTAGGAACCAAAAACATTGTCTTGCTAAGGCACCAAAATATTTGGATTGAGAATAAAACATTTATTTGACCTGAGTTATTTCTGTAAACCACTGAGTGCCATTTAATAAACTAATAAATATATTACCTATAGCCATATAATATATGAACCTGAGTTCATATATTACCTATGAACTCAGTGAACTTTCCCCCCAAAATCTTCATGCATGAGGTATATTTCCTTAGACTCTTTGTATTCAAGAACATTAAGCAGAATATACCTATAATACAGCAAGCCATTGTGTAGATTTCAATACAGTCTGTGTAAATCATCAAGACAGCCTGACAGCTTGTCAACATGAGTTTCAAGGACAGCATCACAGTGAGGTTCTAATATAAATAAATAAATATAAATTGGGCTTGCAGACAAGAATTCTAATAATGACTCACAAATTCATCCACAAATCCATTTTTCACAACACACACAAAATGAGTTTACTGGTTTATCAAAAGGATATTCCATTTCTGCTCGAATGTCACTGAGACGATGTGATAATTCAGTTAGGTCATCCTCCTTGTTCTCATCGAATACTCTCAATTGAATATCAAGCTCATCATTCTCTTTTTCTTTTAGATCCTAATATTTAAACATAAAACTTAACAGATGAATAACAGTTTGACAACAATATATTTCGGTAATAAAGCCCAGACACTATTATTTATTTATATACACAGAAGTAATTTCAAATATTGACCCACACACTTGGTTTCCTAAAAGAAAGTAAATGCACAATGTTTTTCTACTTTAAAATAAAAGAACCTCATTGCATTCATTGGATTTTCTTTTCATGCCCCAGATTTTGATTATTCACATTAAAAAAATAACAAACACTTTTACAAAGGGAAAAAAACTAATTGCTAACAACCCAAATTAAATGCTGTCATTTTTGACTAAACACACTAATCTAAGACTGCTAAAGAACTCATGCAGTTATATCATTCACATATGTCTCTGGCAAAAAAATACAAATATAGATCAATTGAATTAATGGAGAACAAATACAAGGATATACTCAAGCACAACAGTCCCAAGTATGGCGTGAGGAATTGAATAAACAAATTTATTGTAAATGATATTTTGTGACTCAAAGCAAAATGGTATCAGGACTTTTTATCAGGCTGCCTATCTAGCCTCCTCCCCCACCTTTCATTTTTGCTTAGCCAAATCACAAAATACCAACTTGGGCATCAAAGGTTTGTCTTGTAATACATTATAAGCACATGCATTACAAACCTCTGATAATTTTCAAAATAACAATATAAGCAAAATCTTTGGAAGCATGCCACACAAGAGATTGTTGGGCTTAATATATATCACCTGGAATATCTTTCACTATGTGTCCTTTAAGGTGCAGCTTTCAAAACCCAATTGTATAATCACAACTGTGGATGCTCAAGGGTGATACCGAAAGTGGGACTAGGATTTTCAGAGCTGAGCTTGAACTCTAAAAGGAAATGCAAGCATGGTGTACTTCACATTAGGTCAGTAAAACAAAATAGGATGCACTTCTTGTTTCTATTTTTATTCAACAGAACAATTATAAATGGAGACGTAATGGCAAACACTGAAGGCAAACACAAGTTTATGCAATTTCTAGATGTGCTTTTTCTAACATACCCACACATAACAATTAACTGAAAATATAGCTAAATAGGATAGGAAAATGCGTACTAATATATATATATTATACATATATATGTATAATTTCATATAAATATGTAACGAATAAGCATATTTATATTAGTTTCCTCTTTGGTAAAACCTTGCTTTAGGTCTAGTTTTTCACTTTGAAGGGGAATAAAGAAATTCATTGACATGCAAAATTGTCTAACATTGCTCAGTCATATTATCAGGTGCTTCTGAGCTGTGTTCAGAAAACAGCACAAGGAAAATACACTCGATATGCTGGTCACTGCATAAACAAGCTGTAAAACATTTTGGAATATAAACCTTTCATTATTCTCATGTCACATTCTATTTTCTCTTAGATGCTCACTATAAAACTTGAACACATTCAAATATATTTGAAAAATAGAAAAATCGAAGTTAAATAATGCCATTTAAATAGCATCAGAACTTTATAAAATGTGGAATCAATATTCAGGATTAAAATATTTTCAGGAAACAACTAATGTCACCCCAATAAATTTAATAAAAACAAATAAATAAAATTAAAGTATTTTCAGTAAAAATAATTTGTAAAATTTTAATATAGTTTTAAATTAGAACAATCCATTATATTATATATAGTATATGTACATATACCACATAATATACAAATATAGACATATGTCAATGCAAGATCTTGTAAATATTATTTATTTATAATGTTCCATTAAAATAAACATAATTGTTATATACGTACATACACATACATATATATAAAACTTCCTTTCAAATGTCTAACCTAAAAAGATATATCCATAAATTCTTGATAGAATAATCATTTAATAAATTAATAATGTCTTTATGTACCACAAAGATGAGATACCTTGTAAAAATAAATGAAAATGCGTAACTAAAATTTTATGTTCAAAAATGTAGAATATTATAAAGTCACTGAATTATACTATTACTAATTATATGAACTATTATAAACACATTTCAGTAATTTTTTAAAATATTTTATTTATTTATTTCCAGAGAGAGGGAAAGGGAGGGACAAAGAGACAGAGACAAACACAGATACATGAGAGAAACATCGACTGGCTGTCTCTCACCTACCCCTAACCAGGGACCCAGCCACGCACAACCCAGGCATGTGCCCCAACAGGGAACTGAACCAGCGACCTTTCAGTTAGCAGTCCAGTGCTTAATCCACTGAGTCACACCAGCCAGGGCACATTTCAGTTATTTTTCTAAACCAATTTTCTGTATAGATATGGGAAATTTTAGGCAGATTTTCTTAAATACATAATTCTCTATAATATTCTTAATATATTAAATACTTACTAAATATATAAATTTAAACCACTAGACTTCATAATACTTTAAATACTATAATTTATCCACAGAGATGGGGGAATTTTGAAAATAAATTTCTACAGAATATTAATTGAAATAATTGTACTTGAGGCGTCTCATAACTATATGAAAAAAGTTTTACTATAGTATAATATTATGATGGTTGCAGTGTTACTGAAATACTGAGACTATTCTTACCTATCACTTAATGATTCCAAATAATAATGATTTTCGATCCATATACCAACTACTAATATTAGCCATGGGTATATCTAATTAGCTGCTATATTCTAAAGTATTGGGGAGATCCTCTTGTTATAATGAGGTATAAAATAAGAATAGGAAAATGGAAAAGGTTATTAAAGACTCATCTATTATATTTTTAAGTGTCATTGCATGTGTAAAATATGTTTGTTATTATGAATTCTAGTGGTTTAAATTTATATATTTAGTAAGTTAATAGTGAATTAATAAGATAGTGGACATGTTACGTATACCTAATGTACATTAAAGCATGACCACTCTGGTGTTTGCTCCATATTGTGATAATAAAACTGTAACACAAGAGCAGCAGCAGTGAAATCTACATTATTAAAGAATAAATGTCTAATATCAAGCTCTGCCTGAATTCAGATTATCTTCTACATCAGGAATACCTGAGAATGATTTTTTTCAAAACAGCTATCTATTTCCCACCCTCAGTAGTATCTTGATAGTCTCTTTTTACCAGGACATGACCAATATCATGCTTGAGAACCAGAGCCATATCACACTCCATTGTTTCAGGGAGGAAAAAAAACCCTGAAAATCCTTAAAGGTTCTATTCTAAAACTTTAAGAAATAGAAACATGACACCTGCCACATTTCCCCTGCTTCAGAATCACTGAGATCTGAGAAGCAGGGGATATTAAAGAAGTGTGATACTTAAAGAAAAATATAACTGGAAGCAGATTTTAATAATACATATATTAAGAAGCACATGTGCCACAAAAGGCTTTATATACAACACTATAGGACAAATGGGAAAGTGTAGCTGAGAAACATGGATGCAAAATCTTAGCTGTCACTGTAATAAAAAAATGACATACTATGAGACCACTGAACCCAGGAGAAATTAAGACATCCAGACAAAAGTTCAAAAGATAAATGCAAGAGCTACATACATAGTCTTTCTGAAAACGAGGACTTAAATAAAGTACATGAGAGTCACAGCTTTCTTGACCAGCGATTCAATAGTGTAAGGGAGTAAAATGGGTGTTCAATTATAAAGAGAGAGGAATAAAAGGGAAAAGGATAATAATAAAAACTAACGCAGAAAACATGATATATTAGTAAATGAGCAGAGGATGCTAAGGAGCCCCAATACCCAACAAGCACCCAAATACATTACTACTACTCTCCCAGAAACAGAAGAATAACCCTGGGAGGACAAAGAACAAAACAAATCAGTAGGCAACTCAAAAGCAAACTAGAATGAAGATCATACATTATTTCTAGCTATGAAGGCCAAAGACTTTCCATGGAAAAATCTTTGTGACAAAACAAGAATAAATGTGTTTCACACATTATAACTACTTATATAATATGCCTATGTTAACTGCATGCTGAAACCCACCTATAGGTCACTTAAAATGTTGCTCTGATTCACTGCAACCAATTCCTTCATTGTTGGACTTCCAGTTAAGATTGACATGTAGGTAGAAATATGTTGCCTCCTCACACAACCAAAACAAGGACAGCAACAAATTTAGAAACAAATAACAACCGGAACGACCAGAAAATCGAACTCTGTGGAGGTCCAACAACCAAGGAGTAAAAAGAAAGAAACGTTCATCCACACCAGTAGGACAGGCACAGAGAAGCAGCTGGGGAGGACAGGACCTGCAGCAAGGTGGTGGCTAGCAGACTGGGCAGTCCCATATTTGTGTGCAGATAAACCAGGAAGAACAACTGTGGAGCAAGATAGACTTCACAACCCACGGTTCCAGTGCTGGGAAATAAAGCCTCACAAACTCTAGCTGTAAAAACCTGTCAGGGTTGCAGGGGCAAGAGAAACTCCCAGCCCCAAAACAAAGAATTTGCTGGAGAGACCCACAGGGTCCTAGAACGTACACAAATCCACTCACCCCAGAAACAACATCAAAATGGCCCCATCTGTTTGTAGGTAGCAGGGAAGTGACTGAAAGTCAGCAGAGAGCCAAGAAAATGGTATTGTTCCCTCTCAGACTCCTCCCCCACATACAGTGACACAATGCAGCAATGTGGGTTGCCCTGCCATGGGGAACACCTAAGTCTCTCCACTTACTATGTAGCAGGTGTGCCAAGACAAAAAAATACGGACCAAATGAAATAACCGGTCAAAGATCCAAAAATAGAACTAAGCAATAAAGACACAGCCAACCTATTGGATTCAGAGTTCAAAACAGTGGTAAATAGGATGCTCACAGAAATTAGAGTATGGTCCAAAATAGAGAAAAGAAATGAAGGCTATAAAAAGTGAATTAAAGGAAAATGTACAGGGAACCAACAGTGACAGGAAGGAAACCAGGACTGAAATCAGTGGTTTGGAACAGAAAGAAAAAGTAAACTTTCAACCAGAACAGGATGAAGAAACAAGAATTCAAAACAGTGAACAGAGGGTTAGGAAAATCCAGGACAATCTTAAATGTTCCAATATCCAAATCATAGGGGTGCCAGAAGAACAAGAGCAAAAAATTTGAAAGCTTATTTAACCAATAATGAAGGAGAATTTCTCCAGTCTGGCAAAGGAAATAGACTTCTAGGAAGGCCAGGAAGCCAAGAGAGTCCCAAAGAATTTGGAAAGAAGGAAGCATATACCAAGGCAACTCATAATTACATTAGCCAAGATTAAAG
The DNA here is from genome assembly GCA_004027735.1 of Carollia perspicillata. Classification (NCBI taxonomy): domain Eukaryota; kingdom Metazoa; phylum Chordata; class Mammalia; order Chiroptera; family Phyllostomidae; genus Carollia; species Carollia perspicillata. Next base: position 56,351 of record PVKM010001807.1, read on the forward strand.
ATAAGGAGAGAATCTTAAAATCAGCAACAGGAAAGGAGACAGTTACCTACAAAGGAGTTCCCATTAGACTATCAGCTGATTTCTCCAAAGAAACCTTGCAGGCAAGGAGGGGATGGGAAGAAGTATTCCAAGTCATGAAAGGCAAGGACCTACATCCAAGATTACTCTATGCAGCAAAGCTATCATTCATAATGGAAGGGCAGATAAAGTGCTTCCCAAATAAGGTCAAGTTAAAGGAATCCATCATCAGCACTCCCTTATTATATGAAATATTAATGGGACTTATCTAAGAAAAACATGATCAAAAATATGAACAGTAAAATGACAACAAACTCACCACTATCAACAACTGAACCTAAAAAACAAAAACTAAGCAAACAACTAGAACAGTTACAGAATCACAGAAATGGACATCACATGGAGGGTTAATAGTGGGGAGTAGGAGGAGGAAAGAATGGAGGGAAAGGTACAGGGAATAAGAAGCATAAATAGCAGGTACAAAATAGACAGGGTGAGGTTAAGGATAGTATAGGAAATGGAGAAGCCGAAGAACTTCTATGTATGACCCACAGACATGAACTAACGTGGGGGAAGCTAGTGGGAGGGGAGTTGCAGGGCCGAGGAGAATAAAGGGAAAAAAAACTGGGATGAGTATAGTAGCATAATCAATAAAATATACTTAAAATCAATAAATAAAATGCATATCTAAAAAAATAGAAAATTCCTTGGTCATTAAATTCATGGGTTAAAGAACCAAGCAAAATGGAACTGATTTAGAAATTTCTAAAATATACCCAATCATACATCTGATTTAAATAGTTGTCAATAGACCCAGTCATCCATTTTATGATGATGCCTTCCAAATACTTTCAGTTAAGACACACAAGGAACTGACCCTTGCTACACACTTCTGCTTCATCAGGAATTTTCCCTGATTGAGCTATTTCTGATTTCTAGAATGCTAAGTCTTATATACATGCTCATTGACATTTCTTTTGTGTTTTTCGTTCCTCAGGGTTTTTTTCTCTCTTATTTTTATTTTTTGTTTCTCATGTGTGACCTGAATACCTTAAATGAAAAGACTAGTAAGATTTAACTTGTCTCCTTTAACAATGCTATCATGTGGAACAAAATCTCTCCTCTTCAGTTAACATATTAAATAAAATATAAAGTCACTGCTCTTGTATTTGTATTTAAAGAACAAATTTACTCATTTATCTCAGATCAAGCCTATAAAGTTATCTCAAAAATGCTTTTTGGTTTTTTTGCTTTTGTTTTTTTAATATATTTTATTAATTATATTATTACAGTTGTCTCGATTTTTCTCCCTTTTCCCACCTCTGCCCAGTACCCCATTCCCTCCACTAATCTCTACCTTTTAGTTTGTGTCCATGGCTCATGCACATAAGTTCTTTGGCTTCTCAAAATTGGAGTAAATATTCACATTCAAGAAATAAAATTGTTTTTCTTTAGAAAAGTTCCTAGAGTACTCTAACAAGAATAACAATGTTAAGAAATATGTCCAGAACATACTAATTGAAATTCTACGCATACTTGTACAGAATATAATTAAAATCAATCTAAGTTATTAACAAAGAGAGAAAGAATTTAAATAAAAATTGAAACTGCAGAAAAAGTAGTCTTTTATGTTCTCAGTATTTACAATGAAGAAAAGAAGTTCCCTTTTCACTTCAAGAATCAAAAAAGCATTCTGGATACATCACCAGTTGCATATAAAGACTGTTATTACTGCAATAGAAAAAAGCTTACAAAATGTTTAATGCTTTACAAAAAAGAAAATAGCAAGGCATATTTCTTTACTCTGTTACAAGTATTTTTGTCTAAAGAAAGAACAATGTAAAAGTTCATCAGCATAAATAGTATGTACACTTAACTTACAGGTAACATTGTTTTTAGTCCTGAACGGAGGAATTCATTCCTTAAATGTATTCGAAAATCAAGCTCATATGGAGAAGTGACAAGGGCATTTATGAACTGCATACAGGCCACCTGCAATTAGAAAGCAAAACTTATTTTTAAAAAATTATTTGAAGAAATATTTAATTAATGTATTCAGACAATTTTTCTATTTATTAAAGGCATGCATGCATATATTATGAAAATAAGAAATGTAAACATTTATACAAGTTTAAGGATGATTATGATTTTAAAGTAAAAATGATAAAATAATAATATGATTTTAATGTGCAGAATAATTGTAATGAAGATATGATGGATGGTCAAGTACTTCTATGATTTGCTGAACAATGTGAAGGAATATTAAACACTTTCCTGAGAAACACAAAGTTCCAAAAATATGCAAATAGAGCCCTTTAAAAGATCATGAAATGTATCTTACATATCCAGCTCTCCTCAGAGTGCACTTAGCCTGAATTTTATATGGTTATAAACACTTTTCTAAAATAAATCAAATAAAGTTATAAAAGTACTATGCTATTAAACAGAGAACAGTGATAACTCAGAGAAATCATTACACTGATTTATACTATTTCTCTCCTATTATTAGAATGGATTTACACAAAATTTAGAGTATTAAAATATATGATTAAGATGAATTAATTTATTATGTATAAAAATGAATTAAATGGATTAAGATAAACTAGAAGGTACTGTGATACCAGCAATAATGTGCATGCATGATAAAGTAAATATAAGGACTTCTGTTTAAGTGAAGGTGCTTCATTAATTATTTTGACACTGGAAAATGGGTTTTGCTTTTCTTACCTTCTGCTATTGAGGTTCTCTACCATAAAAGGGGAATTATTTTCTGGTAATTGCAAGCTAAAAGGTAATTATCAAAATGCTAATTGTCAGGTGTTCCATACATTATTTGTTAATAGCATTTCTAGAAAATGCCTCTCAAGTGTATAGCCAATAATAGTTTAAGTGAAGAGCTGCATGTTTAAATAGATCATTTTTAAAGTATGTGATTACTAGTGGAGTGGTCAAAGAGCTAAACAATTGCAAGGGGACTCCCAGAAAATACCAGATTTTGTAAAGATGTTTAGTATTTAAAGAAGAGGATACAAATAAATCAATAGTTAGTATGGACTCTACTCCATCTGCTTAGTGTACCCAACACCCTGAGTGGGGCCTCTTCTGGGCTGGGACCCTGACCTCTGCCTTCTCCCCTCTTTGGTTCCCCATGTACAAATCCAGCTGTACCTGAATATATCTACTACTGAATGTCCCACAGGGACCCCAGACTGACCAGATAACCCTCTAATCCCTACGCCTCCTTTTCTCCTCTGAATGACAACCAATCTTCTGAGGCTGCCAAGATTAAGTAAGCACAGACACCAGGAATTGACAAACTACAGACTATGGGCCAACTGCAGCCCATGGGCCTAATCTGGTGTGCTGCCTCCTTGTACTAATAAAGTTTTACTATCTTACAAAAATATTATTGAATAAAAACATTAGCAACAATATATATTTCAAATGTATTTTGACTTTGCTTGTCCAAACCTATTATTATGATAATTATTTTTTCAAGTAGAGAAAAGACCAAAAAGTATATTGCTTTTATTTATACATCTATATCTTATGCATTTAAGATGATTCTTTGGGAGATGACCACATTAACCTCACATCCAGGCTCAAAAATCAAAAGTTATATACTTTATAGGGGACTGCAGGAGTTACTTCTAACATTACTAAATGTCAAAATGATAATTGAACAATGCAGTCTATTCCCTATGAATGCTCAAATGTCAAGCTAAAACACATACAACTGACTGAATACTTGCCATAGACTTGGCATTACTTTTTCTTTTTTTTCATCCAATCGTTTTTTATTGTTGTTCTACTACAGTTGTCCCAATTTTTCCCCATTGCTCTCCCCAGCCCCACACACCCCACACTTGGCATTACTTTAAAAGATACAGCACATAAATTATTATACTTATGCCTTAATAGATATATAACTCTCCTATTAACAACACAAATTTAAGTCTTTACAGTTACAATAGGCTGAGATATGTTTGTATATTGTACATGAGCATAGCTACATTTGAGTAATCCTTGTTATGTTATAACTATGACATGACCAAACAAGCCAAACTATATGTCCAATACAAAATTAATAGAGAGAAAAGTTGCCATCTGCTAGGATTGTTTTTGCCGAAAGAAATTCTAACTTAATGGCTTGTATTAATATCCTGTAAGTAAAGAGAACACTTCCATAAGAAAGTAGGTACCTTTATACAAATCAAAGTATTTAAATCAGGAGATGATAAACATAGCAAAAGTCAATGAAATTAATGAATGTATCAACATCAAAATATCATAACTTCACATTTAGTAAGATAAATGTTGCAATGCTATTAAACCTTTCATATAATATGTGAATAAATAACTTCATACAGAAGCTGCACCCATTAACTATAGTATAAATTAATTAAGAAACAGTGAATTCAGTAGTTAAACAGGTAATGGCAATGGTTTATCAATGTACTATTTATTGTTTATCAAGTTCTAAGAGATATCTAAGTAATTACAAATAATGTAAGAGGAATAGTCATACCATCACGTCATTTTACAACATAATCTGCTAAAGCAAAGCTCTTTTACAGAAATATTTATGTTGTATAAATATAGAGAATAAAAGTCATCTTAGTTATCTCTATTCCTTTATAATACTACAAAATTAATGCTCTATTCACAGGACAAGAACAAATTCAAAATAATTTTCACTATTTATAACTATAAAATTAAAATTTTAAAACTTAATTAAAGGGCAGAAAATAATATTAAGAATAAACGTGAAATACCCATTGTGTGAATTCTGAATTTACAGATATATACAAACCCACAAACCATTATCACTGTTGCTATTATTGTTATGACTAGCTACCAGACAGTATTAGGTGCTTTACATAACTCACCATCTAAACTCATCCTCAGAAAAATCATACAAGATAAGTTGTTCTTCTCCTTGTTACATAGATGATGAAGCTGAGGCTCAAAGCAGATAAATAACTTACACGAGGTCATACTACAAAATGGAAAGCCATGATTTTTTTTAAGATTATTTATTTATTCATTTTTAGAGAGGCGTAGGGAGGATGAAAGAGAGGGAGAGAAGCATCAATATGTGGTTGCTTCTCATGTGCCCCCTACTGGGGATCTGGCGTGTAAACCCAGGTACATGGCCCGACTGGGAATCAAACTGGTGACCCCTTTGGTTTGCAGGCCAGCATTCAATTCACTGAGCTACTCCAGCCAGGATAGGAAACTCATGATTCTAAACCATATCACTTTACTGCAAATATACAGTAAGTTTCAGCACATTCCAAATGATTCATTTACTCCTTTCATAGATTCATTATGACAAAATTTATTAAAGGTTAGGTAAGGTAATAACATTTAACTTGCACATCATATTTAATACACTGGGAATATCTAGCTTTCAAATTATAGATTAATTAGAAAAACATACAACTATTTTAACAAGATGTTATCTAGAATATAAAATGGTTATAGTATATGCCAATTATAACAATAAAAATTAAATGGCTATTATATTGTATCATGAAACACAAAACATTTTTTAAAAAGGGAGGTACAAAATGATTCTACCACATACACATGCACGTGTGTGTGTGTGTGTGTGTGTGTGTGTGTGTGTGTGTGTAAAACAATGAACTATGGGCAGCATCCCATTATCCAAAATAATGGTTTCTCACTCTCCTTTACTTACTACCACCCTACTCCTTAAGATACACACAAACTGAGCCATGGTGCTCAATAGGGAGCCATGAGTCATATTTTAAATTTAACTTAATTACAATTACATAAAATTTAAAATTCTGTTGCTTGGTCTCACTGATCACTGCTCAAGTGTTCAAGAGCCACACGTGGCTAGTGGCTACCATGTTGGACAGTACAAATAAAGAACACTGCAGAAAGTCTGACTGGGTAGCACTGCACTGGAGACTTTAAAGAAAAACGGTTTCTGGCCTACTGTGAAAAACCTAAGCTCCAAAGAAGTACAAAACTAAATAATGAGAGGTTTCAAAACTGGTGTGCTCAACTTTGAAGTACATAAACCTTTAAGAGCATAATTGAACCTCTTAATCTATTTTCAAAAAATATTCAACTTTGGAGACAGATACTAAAGAATGACAGGATTTTGAAGCAATAGAGAATATAAAATACTCTGGTCCAAAATACTCATTTAAAGGTAAAGAAACTGAAAACCTAGAAAGATTAGGTAATTTGCCCAAGATCACACAGCTAATAATAAATCACAAAGATGACTAGAACTCGGGCTGCATAACTTTTAGTCTTGGATCCTTTCTACCACAATACAATGTACAAATCTGGCATTGCTGGACAGCAATTTTCCTTGTAGTAGAGAAAGAAAACAAGTACCCTTTAACTGAATATCACAAAGTCCATTATCCAGATTCCTTCTGTTGCTTAGCCTCTTTATAATGGCTCTAAGTTCAAAGTGGACTTCTCTGTTTATTTTAAATACAGCTTCCATGAGAATAAACATTTTAAAATCACAGGAAATCAGTGAATTTTCTCTATTATTAATAAATGTGATATCCTAGGACTACAATTCTGATTTTAAACCAGTAGAAACAAGTAGTTTGTGTATTTGCATTTTTATTCAGTAATCTCCTTACATCATAAGGAGATTTCTATGATATCTATATTAGCTATTAAGCATATGCATAAACACATATAGATAAAAACCACCAAATCTGTGCATGTGATAAAACATCTAATAATTTGTGGCATAAATAAGTATGTACTAAGCTGAATTACTATCAGTTTTTCTACCACATTATAATCCTTCCTTTACTATAATAGTACATTCTCTTTCTACAATAATCATCTGCAGTCTTTAATCATAGGCTGTTACTATCTTAACCCTGGGGTGTGGGTGTGTGGTGTGCAGTGTGATATAGAGAGTGGAATATCACAAATGGACTGTAAACTTTCTAAGACAAGGCTCTTTATTTGTTAAAGGTTTTCTGTGTAACACATATCTGTCCCCAATAAATTGGTTAAGATATAATAGATGAATAGTATTTAAATATCTCAAATTTTATTGGCATGAGAAATATTATTGCAAAAAGAAATGGCATTCAGTTTCTTACCTAAGTGGTAGAGAAGGGAATATTTAAACATGGGACATCCTCACAAAATTAATGGAAAAATGCTGAAATGTTTTATTTTATCAGCTCTGAAAACTATACAAACATCTATTTTAATCACAGTTCATAGAGCTATAGAGTAAAATAATTGCCAACTCCAGGCCATTCTACAACAGATTATCCATATTGCCATTAGGTGTGACAAATTGTGCTTTTAAACTTTTATTGACAGTTACACATTTGACCTTATTAAGTATTTTGTTGTCATTACCAAGGTCTTTCTTTATCCTAACCCAGCAGGATTTAGAAAAAAACACGTCAAAATAAGTACCAAGAAAGATACAAATGTGCAGAGCAAGTTAATTAAGTCAATAAATGGACAAGGGTTACAGGAAGTACAAAATCATGTACACAGGTATGGAAGCAGAGATATGAAACATCATAAAATGTTCAGGAACCTGTGTACAGTATGATTAAACCAAAAAGGTTTTGTAGAGTAGTAGACTGTGCGAGGCTACAAAGAAAGAAACAAACAGTGAAATGATGAAGTATATCATGTGGACAAGGACCAGACTTTAATTCTAGAGGCTATGGTAGGCCTTTGCAGGATTTCGAGCAGTGCTATAACAAGAATTGCATTTCAGAAATATAACTTTAAGGAAGATGACTTAAAGGGGATTAGATGCAGGGTGGAGATAATATGTAAGACCCCAGGGAAATAATAAAATAGTACCCTGAAGCAAAGAAATGGCAGCAGGACTAAAGGAGGAGGTAAACCATACCAAGGAAGGGAAGTGCAACACTAAGGAGGTAGAATTGGTAGAATGTGGTGACTGAGGAAATGGTGGAAAAATAGGATTATAATTGAAGATGATTATTACATTTCTAGTTTATGCTACTTGGTGGATTATGCTAAGCTTAGCCAAGATTGGGAATACAAGAGAAAGGCAAGTTAAGGTTGGAGATGGGACTGGAGTGGTAAGAAAGATGAAGAAAAGGAAGGTACATACAATTAAGGGCAATATTGAATTTGAAACCCAGTCAAGAGGTAGCTGAATATATGGGGTCTGTGAGTCAGGAGGAATTTGGAATAAAGAATTGAAAGAGATCCATCACATATAAGCTGATGTCGTAAGGATGGATATGGCTGCCTAAGGAAAATGTACAGAATGGGTACAGAGAAGGACCCAAGGACTTAGGACCAAGATCAAGGAGTCAGTGTATTTAAGGGTCTAGCACAGAGACCGGAGATTTTAAATGCAACATAAGGTCAAAGGAAAGCTAGGAGAATGTACTATTATAGAAGTCGAAGAAAAAGAGAGCTATGATAAAGGAGTGATAAAATAGTGTTAAATTGTGAAGAAGCCAATACGATAACTTGAAAAATGACTACATTGTACAAATCTATCTATACAATCCCCTCACTGTACTAACTCTACTTTAAACATGGTAATAATATACAATTGCCAATAAGTAAAACAAGTTTCTTAAGAACATCGGGCACTCATTCAACATGTAACATTAAACACATGTACTTATTTTTTCCCAAATTTTCTCCTTATTCATGAGTTGAAGTGTCTTGTTTGATTATAAATGTACTTCTACTAACATATGGTAAGTGATTTACCCAAAACTACTTCCTCATATGTGAAAGTATGAGTGCAGTAAGTTACAAGTATGCTTACAGTAAAATATTAACACTCGAGAACTGCTATGAAGAGAATCAAGCTACAAAGGATCAGTGCATATATCTGATGATTTGTCTATTTAGCATCATGTGCTTTTGCCTAAAAATCTTCCTGAAATAAATGATATAATTGCCATATTCTTAAACAAAATATCCTAAATATAACTTATTTTTCTTGCTAACTCAGGGACATGAGTTAGTGAGCTACAATATAACACAGAGATACCCTCAGGAGCTACTGAGGTGTTTAGGGCTATTTGTTCTGACAATTAATGAAAGCAAATGTAATAATTTTTACATTCTAGTTCCAGTCTTTTATTAAATTTCTACCTCCTCCTCCCTTGCTTTTAGTCTGTCAGCTGTCACTTCTTGATCATGTAGTGCACCGGTCTGGAATAAACCCTCTCCCAACCTCACGACCTGTGCATCTAGTCTGCTGTGGATAGAAAAGAAATAACTGGGCTCATTGCGGCACCACAGAAAAGAAGAGTTAATAGGCTCCAATGAAAGGCCAAAATGTCTTTGCATCATGAAGCTAACTTGATGGATTTGGTGACATTTTATTATAGGCTGCTCAGGTTGCTTTATTTTACTTTTGTTTTATTTCTTTTTCTGGTTCTCCATTATATTCCAAAATGATAAATCTATCCAATGGGTAAAGTCAGGATAAGTGAACCTATTACACATCAGTGAATGTGTATTTACTGCTATGTTTTTATGTACCATACATATCTAACGATGACATGCAAAAGAATTTATCATTATTTTTGGCACATTAGAAAACACACTTTAAAAATGTATTAAATCATGCTAAATATACTTCTGCACACAGCTCCTGAAACACATTAAGACATGGTACCTTTCGGACTAACAGCAGCCCGTAAAGATCGGGCTCTTTTTATAATATACATCATTGAAGGTTAACTATAGTACTTTCTCTTTCTATAAACAACTATTGTTTATGGTCAATGTACCCTAGCTTTTCCTGCTGCAGTATGCACAAATCACTTTCAACTGTAAATTGATATTACCTCACTCTGTCTCCTTTTGTGAAGTGACTGGCAGACTACTCTGACCTCAATTTTGACTTTCTGGAAGTCTTCTGTCTCCCATTCTACCATAATACTGGTTCCTATTTATCCTTTAAGACCTAGTAAAGCATCACCTCCTCACTGAAGCCTTCCTAGATTTATGGAGTACATACCTAATGTCCCCTCCTTTGTGCTCACATTAAACCATTCAAGAGGAAACAGATATAGATCTGAAAAAGTGTTGTATTGGGTTGGCCAAAAAGTAAGATGGCTCTAATAGCAATTAGTTCTCTTTAAGTTCATTCAAAACAATTTTGTTAAATTGCATTGTGACAGCTGCCCTATCAGTGTGTATTAAATAAATCTAAATTGGTGAATTTTTCTGTAGCCATCTTTATATTGAAGATAGAAGAAACTATACAACATTTTTGGCATATTATGCTTTCTTATTTCAAGAAAGGTAAAAACACAGCTGAAATGCAAAAAAAAAAAAACAAAAAAAACAACAATGATTTGTGCAGTATATGGAGAGGATCCTTTGACTGACTGAATGTGTCAAAAGTGCTTTGCGAAGTTTCGTGGAGATTTCCCGCTGGAAAATGTTCCATGGTCAGGTAGACCAGTTGTAGTTGATAGTAATTAAATCAAAACATTTAGTACAATCAACATTATACCATGCGGGAGATGGCCCACATACTCAAAACATCCAAATCAATAAAGTTACTGGTAAAAATTAAAAATGTATCTTTTATTTTTTAAGTGTGCCTTATATTTTACAGAAAGAAACACACAGGCTTTTTAACCAACCCAATATTTCAAGTAAAGTCTTCTCCACTATAAAATATTTGTAGGCAATTAAACGTCTACAGCCTGGCCAGTGTGGCTCAGTGGTTGACTGCCAGCCTGCAAATTAAAGGGTCACTGGTTCAATTCCCACTCTAGGGTACATGACTGGATTGTGTGCCAGATCCCCAGTAGGGAATGTGTGAAAGGCAACCACAAATTGATTTTTCTCTCCTTCTTTCTCCCTCCCTTTCCCTCTCTCTACAAATAAATAAATAAAACCTTTTTTAAAAAATGGAACATTTACACAATGGAATAGTACTTGCCCATAAAAAAAAATCTACCCTTTGCGACAATGTAGATGGATCTGGAGAACATTGTGTTAAGTGAAATAAGCCAGTCAAAGAAAGGCACATATTGTATGATTTCACTAATTTGTAGAATATATTAATAAACTGAACTAAGAAGGAAAATGGGGACAGACTGATAGATGGAGAGCAGGATGACAGCAAGTGGTGGGGGATGTGAGGAGGTAAAGGGATTGAGCAAAAAGGACTCATGGACATGGACAACAATGTGGTGACTACTAGGGTGAGCGGAGATATAAGGGGAATAAATGGTAATGGAAAAATACAATAAAGATTTAATTAAAGAAAAAGAAAATGCTACTAAGCTTTAGGGAACTCAATAAAGGGAGAGTATATGAAGATGCACAATTTGCTGTCTTATCTATTTTTTGAAGTTTTGACGGAAATGAAAATCCAATCACAGGTATAAAATTTCACTTTAAAGAAGAGCTAGAAATCCATTGTGAGAGGTTAATAACCAGTTTTAAAACACACACAAAAAAGAGAAAAAAATGTATATAGCTGTTATTTAAGAAAATAATTACTCCTGTATTTTAACAGAATTACTTCCTGAAATTATAATAACATTTTTTAAAGATTTTATTGATTTATTTTTAGAGAGGGGAAGGAAGGGAGAAAGAGAGGGAGAGAAACAACGTGTGGTGGCCTCTCAAGCACCCCCTACTGGGGACCTAGTCTGCAACCTGGACATGTGCCCTGACTGGGAATCAAACTAGCAACCCTTTGGTTCACAGCCTGGCACTCAATCCACTGAGCCACACCAGCCAGGGCTATAATAACATTTTGAGAAGCCTTAGAATAGATACTACAGAAAAAGAAAAGCCATTGTGTTACAATATAACATTAATTATATTTTGAAATAACATATTTAAATTTTCATTTTTCATTCTGCATTCCAAATACATTTTTGAACTTCTAGTTAGTATTTTTTCATTCAGATGAAAAAATCCAAATAAAACACACTTAAAATTCTTGTGAGAGTAATAGGCTTTGTATGCAAGTACTAATTTTTGTATCCCAGTAGAAAATTTCAAATTGTGATTTGCATATGCTTGCATCTGTTGTATATATTAAATATACAACAATATCTTGAACACCTAGATATTTACTAGGTGTTCAACTTGTTTACTATGTGTTTATTATATGTTTACTTGTTAACAACCTGCCATTTTATCATTCCATTCAACCTAGCTTTCTAAAGCTAGAAAATGTCATTCCCACCTCATTTTTTGGGTAAACTACTCTATAGCACAGGTGACATTATAAAGATCAGACAATTCAGTATACCAATGTTGGCATCACAAAGACCTGGCTCCAAATCACAGCTCTACCACTCAACAGCCATGTGATTTTGAGTGAGTGATGTAACAAAAATTTTGGTATGTCTAAAAAACCTATTTCCTCCTAAACAAACTTTGCAAGACAAGTACAAACTCCTACATATGACTGACAGTCAAAGAAATTTAGTTAAGTAAGCCAACCACTGGAAAAAGGACAAAACTTTCAAGAAGTCACCTAAATAGTTAGTTTTCATAACTTTCAGTAGAGATATTAAATTAATTATTGAGATGTATTTCATAATAAGTGAATTATAAAAAGAAAAACAATGGAAGTAAATACTACAATTATTTTTTAAATGTATTAAACTGGACATAAAAGGCACACCATAAAAGTATACCCGAACTTCTCAGAATAGTTGGAGTAGAACTAACAATTAACAAATATCATTAAATATTTGGAGAGGGATTATAGCTCTATAACACTACCGTATTCTCTTTGGACCTGCCAATTTATCTATCTGCTGTAGCTTCAATGTCTAGTGGAAAAAGATACCAATAATTCATAATACAATTAAAAAGAAAAGAAAATGTTTGTTTTAAATCAGATGAGAAATTTGAATATTTACACACTCACTACTAAATAATACTACCTACATAAGTGGGTTGCTATGAGAGTTAAATCAGGTAATAGCCACAATTTAGAATGTTTAGTCCAGGATCTCACGCTGTAAGTATGGTCAATAAATATAAGTTCTCACCAGTCATGGACAAAGTTATCATGCATATGGGTCATTTTTTGAAATCATCTAAGATACTGAGCTTTGTCATTTTCTAAAGGAAACATTTAGGCTAGGTCTACACAGGGCTATCAAATAGACACTGTCCTAAGCATTGCAATTCAATCCCCACTATTCTGGTGAGTCAGACTTTGGAATGCTGTATGTATGGCACAAAGTGAGATGTGTTTAGTTTTCTTAAATTTCTAAAACAAGCCCACTGACATCATTAAAACTTGGTAGGATTACAATGGCTGAACTGCTTGTCCTCTTGCCCTGACCACTGCTATGGCTTTAATTTCTGCACTTAATTAATTACTAAATTTCTATCCAAATATTAATGATGATTATAATAATCACATTTGTAATAAGCCAAAGTACTTTTCCTAATTTTATTTTTGCATTTATTTATTTCAGAGAGGGAAAGGAAGGAAGAGAGAGAGATTAACATTGATTTGTTATTCCACTTATTCATGCATTCTTTGGTTGACTCTTACATGCTCCCTGACCAGGGATCAAACTGGCAACCTTGGCATATTGAGACAATGCTCTAACCAACTGAGATACCCAGCCAGGGATTCTTTTTCTAATTTTAAATAAATTGTTGTTCTCACAGGCAAAATTTCCAGCTTTTTAAAAACATTTTATTTATTTATTTTCAAAAGGGGGCATGAGAAGTAGAAAGGGAGGGAGAGAAACATCAATGTGCAAGAGAAACATTGACAGGTTGCCTCTTGCAAGCTCCTAACTAGGTCCTGGCCCGCAACCCAGGCATGTACCCTGACTGGGAATCCAACCAGTGGACTTTCAGTTTGCAGGCCGGCACTCAATCCACTGAGCCATATACCACTTAGGGCAAAACTTCTAGCTCTTGTGAACAACAAGCAACAAGAAGAACTTCATGTTTACATTCTATTCAATTTAAGTGTTAGCACAAACGTAGTATATGTCACACAAAGTAAGTACTCAAAATATAATCCTAGAAACAATGTAAGATAAAACTAGCTCACCTGTAATTGCAAAGCTTCATGATTTTCCAGTCCTTCCACAATTGGTGAAAATCGTTCTCTGTTATTTCTTTCTGCTGCTGTAGTTATAGCCCCTAAAAGTTTATCTAGACTATAGAGGGAAAAAATAGAAAACAAATGAGAAATATATCTCGCACAGACATTGTGAATATGGGTAATTCTCTTTCAATTTTCCCTAATTTCTTCCAGGTGCTTGATCATCACAATTAAAAAATCATGTTCCTGTCTGCATATTTTAACACAGCAAATACTGAGAGCTTTAAATAACTGCAGGGTAACAAAATAAAACTCAATTTAAAAATCTTGAGGAACATACTTTTTCTGTGTGACATTTTAAAAAAGATACTTAATTCATAAAGATTCAAATATAAAATTTCAGGCATTGATATTTCATGTAGCAGATATTAATTAATATCCCTTCAACACAGAATGGCATCTACAACTATTAAAAATGTATTCAAGTGTAACACAAATGTAATTTTTTTCCTGATTTTTACAAGACTTTATTTGAACCAAACTAATGATACATGGTAGGGAGTAAGATCTCAAATGCTCTCCTGACTGTGATTTTATAATAAAGTGCTGGAATGAGTAAAATTTTGAAAAAGAACTTCAAAACATTAACATTCTTTGAAAATGAAACAAAAAATAATACTTGAAAGAGAAAGCCTAGGCAATTAGAGAAGCACCTATAATTTACCTGGCACAAGAAACTTAGTTATCTGAAAAAAAAAATATTGAAGACTTACCTTTTTAGTACAGAGTCTGTATCAAATTAAACTCTATGTACTCTCCCAAAACTATATCTGACATTATAATTAAATCATAAGTATAGTAGGGTGGGTTGTATTATATGAATGAAGTACTGAAAAATCTATTTAAATAGAAAAATTTCTTATTCATATATAGACTAATTTTTTCTATAAAACCTAAGAAAATCTTACTTCTGCATGTTAACTCATTTATAGTTTGTTCACATTGAGACAATATTTAATGCTACATAATATTTTTGTTTAGTGTTTGTCTTTTGGTTTCTAAGGACACACGTCAGACTAAGCAACATTTTATTCTAGCAGGTTTGAAAAACTCAATATATTTTAGAATAATCTTAAATCTTTGTTTAGCCCTGTTCTGATTTAAATTGAAATCACCGCTGACACAACAAAGTGTTTAGAAGCAATATTCTATTTCTGGACACTCTATTCTGATCCATTGAACTATATGTCTGTTATTATGCCAGTCCCAAACTGTTCTGATTACTATGGCCTCATAGTATACTTTGATATTAAGTAGCGTGGTTCCTCCAACTTTGTTCTTCTTTCTCAGGATTGCTGTTGCTATGCAGAGCCTCTCATGGTCCAAATACATTTTTTAAACATTTGTTCTAGTTCTGTGAAATGCATCATTGGAATCTTGATAGGAATAGCTCTGAGTATGTATATTGTTTTAGGTAGTATGGACATTTTAATGATGTGAATTCTTCCTATCCATGATATGGTATGCACTTCCACTTACTTGTATCTTCTTTAATTTCTTTCTTCAGTGTCATAATTATCTGAGTACAGGTATTTTACATCCTTGGATAGGTGTATTCCTAGGTATTGTATTCTTTTTGTGGCAATTATGAATGGGATTGTTTTCTTAATTTTCCTTTCTGTTAGTTCATTATTGGCATATAAAAATGCAACTGATTTATAGACTTGAATAGATATATCTCCAAAGATGGCATACAGATGACCAATAGACATATAAAAAGATGTTCAACATCACTAATCATCAGAGAAATGCAAATTAAAATGACAATGAACTATCACCTTAAACCTGTCAGAATGGCTATCATCAATAAATCAATAAACAAGTGCTGGCAAGGATGTGGAAAAAGGAGAACCCTTTTGCACTATTGGTGGGAATGCAGACTGGTGTAGCCACTGTGGAAAGCACTATGGAGATTCCTCCAAA